>VZTM01040715.1:131503-156712 GCA_013400555.1 Jacana jacana | reverse complement strand
GGGGGTTGTGCCCTGTGGTGTAGCCCCATATTAAAATCAGTGCAGATAAAAATGCAGCATGCTGTTTCAGAAATTGGGGAGCAAATCGAGTGGGTTTGGATGTCTAAACTAACAAATTCTAAGTTCTGTTCGACTTGCTTTGGTGACCTGTAGAGTATAAAAGCTTGGTTAGTAAGAGCTTTTGTAAAATGCACAGGATTCATGCTACTGGCAGAAATAAATTTAGGCTACTAAGTCATTTTCCTTGTTTTGTATGCAAATAATGGGATTGATCCCAGAGTGGACATTCTTGTATATGGCTGAGGAGGACTGTCTTGTCAGTCTGATGCAGTGTATCAGTCAGCAACCAAGATTTCTGTTGTTGAAATGTCTCTAATGTTTTTGAGAGCCTGAGTGG
Organism: Jacana jacana; assembly: GCA_013400555.1. Classification (NCBI taxonomy): domain Eukaryota; kingdom Metazoa; phylum Chordata; class Aves; order Charadriiformes; family Jacanidae; genus Jacana; species Jacana jacana. The sequence continues at coordinate 156,315 of VZTM01040715.1, read as the reverse complement.
CTTAGGACACAAGACAGCCTTGTTAAAAGTAGTTCTTTGCCACCTCTGTCGCTTCATGGAAGAAATGGAGGGGTATGTTCTTTCCTTGAGATGATTTTCCTGCTAATGATCAGAGACAGCATTAAGTAGAAGTAAATTTCCTTTTTTAGATCAGGATGAGAAGAATCTCTAATGAAAAGGTAATCTCTGTGTAACCTATATATGAATGAGAATTGCCAGTTCCTACTCTAACATTACAAGCCTTGCAAATACCCTTTCTTCAGTGCTGACTTCATTTCTGAGATTAGCAGTTTGTGCTAATTTTTAATGGCATGTGAGCAATGCTATATAAATAGTTTATAACAGTTTATAGCCTTTTTTTTTTGTCTAAAAAAACCAAAATGTAGCAGGTTTTAGGCAACGATTCAGATTTCTTGTATGAAAAAAAAACCCCAAACAACCCACACAAAAACCCCTTATTTCCACACTGCACGGGAAGTATTGCTGGGCAAGGGGGTAAAAATAAGCAGAGTCCAGTGGAATAAAAACCTCAACATACAATTCTAGTAAAGATTCTGTTCTCTAGAGAGTGATGGCCTACTAGTGTCATAATGGCAAGCCTGTTGAATTCCTAAGAACTTAAAAAATACCTTTATTCTTGAACAGCCAAGTTGGTTGTATATTCAGTGCAGTCCAGCAAAGTGAGGGTAATATTACAAGAATGGTAATAGTCCTGATGAGCACAGGAATGGTTGCTATTTCTAAAGATGCTGCCATTTGGTTTTTTGCCTAGTTTTTCAAAATCAGACTGGTTACAGGGTGTAGGTAAACCTACAGTGACTGGTCAGTAGAACTGGCAGGAGCTGTCACTGATAGCTGTTGGCAAGCAGAGCACTTCATGGCACAATTTCAGCAGATCTGTGGATCTGATCGTATGTCTGGATTTAAGGATGTGTCTTAAGGGGAAACTTCTTGCTCATAAGGGAGAGTGTTTGAGACCTCTCCAAGACCTATCTCTGGCTTCAGTCTTTGTAGTAAAGATGCTTTTTATTATTCTATGGCTCTGTCACAAGCTGATTATATTCAACTTTTCTTTTCATCACTGAGAATTCAATTTATATATAGAAACTTAATGTCTAATGTAGTATAATCTCAGGTGCTGTGAGGTTTCAGGCTGATTCCCAGTTTAATGAGTGTTTTTCATGAGAAGTAGAGCAGCCATTGTGCCATGCTTCTGTTGAACTGTGTGCCCTGCAAATTCATGCACCTGTTTTTTCACGGCTGTGACATTATCAGAAAGCAGCAGCGTGATAACTACATGTCCTGATTTTATCCAGCTGCTCTTTTGTACTTTTCCATATTTGTTTGGAGGGTGGGTTGCTTGGAGGGTTTTTTTTTTTGAGTGCAGTGGATTTTATCTTTGTACTTTGAATAGTAATTGAAGAATTAAAGCCCCAGATTATATGTGGGCTCTCTATAAGCTTTCATGGCAGTAAACCTTTTTTTCTTCCTAGAAAAATCGGTCAAGTTTATTTGACTTAGTACTGGGTGAATTATTTTGCCTTCCAAGGTTTTTCTCTCCTTCTTTTAATGCTACTCAAGGTCCACAGTGCAGCAACATCTTTGGCAGCAGATCTGCTAAAATACCATACGGATCATATGGTTCTCAAAGCATTAAAAATCACAGGAGCGGAGGGAAATCTCGAAGCTGTAGCAGAATATACTTGCAAGCTATCAGAGCAGAAAGAACAACTTGTTGAGGTGAGTTCATGGCTGCTTTTCTTTTATAAGGCACTTAGAAAATGAGTGGCTGGATTTGTCTTAATCTGTTCTTCAGGAAGGTTTTGGTCTGCATTTTTGTAGTTTTTCTTTTATTTTCCTACTATACTTCGTAGAGTCTCAGCCAGAGGTGTCACTATGGCATACAGTTGTTGCAGAAGAGCTGTACAGTCACACCCAGTTCTCCTATGGGATCTAGACTCGGTTTATATGTACATATTGGGGCTAGAGTATTGAAAAATAGGTTTTGAGATCCAAGTAGACACCACAGACTTTTTTTTTTTCAAGCAGTAGGCATCCAGCAACAGCTAAATCCAAAGGCGTGTTTTAAGAATGCTGGAAATGTAAGGTTAAGTTTCTTAAGGCAGTCAACTTGACTGTTTTGAAGATCTTGTGTAGTTTTTGTCAGTCAAGAGGACCACTGAAGAGCTTTTCTCCTTTGAGAAAAGCACGGTGTATGTTTCATTATGGTAGCATTCACATGTGAACAATTAGGGCTTCTAAGAGCAGTTATCTCTCAAATAGTCTTGGGAGTGCCTGTGGAGAGGATGTCTGCCATTTATACCGTGTTGCTCTCCTCTCTGACAGATGAGGAGAGGTAACTGTACCAGTAGGAGACATAAGTTGCTAGCAGATCCAGAGAGGTGATTCTGCCACTTTATTCTGCTCTGGTGAGACCTCACCTGGAGTACTGTGTGCAGGTCTGGAGCCCTCAGTATGGGAAGGCCATCAGGTCCAGAGGAGGGCCACGAAAACGATCAGGAGGTTAGAGCAGTTTTGCTACGAGGACAGGCTGAGGGAGCTGGGGTTGTTCAGCCTGGAGAAGAGAAGGCTCCAAGGAGACCTTAATAGCAGCCTTCAAGTACCTAAAAGGGACCTACAGGGAGTCTGGGGAGGTTCTGTTTACAAGGGCCTGCAGTGACAGGACAAGGGGCAATGGCTTTAAGCTGAAGAAGAGCAGATTTAGGTTGGATACTAGGAATAGGCTCTTTACTCTGAGGGTGGTGGGCCACTGGAACAGGTTGCCCAGGGAGGTGATTGAAGCCCCTTCCCTGCAGATATTCAAGGTGAGGCTTTGCGAGGCCGTGGGCAACCTGGTCTAGTTGGGGGTGTCCCTGCTGACGGTGGGGAAGTCAGATAGATGACCCTAGAGGTCCCTTCCAGCCTGGACCATTCTCTGATACAGAGATAGATGACTTTGATCTGGAAGGTCATGGTGCCAGAAGCTATACTTGCGTGGCATCTAATACTTACCAAGTTCTAAAGAATTCTGATATGGAGCTTGAGGATTCATCTCATAAGTCTGAATATGCAGAAGTAGCACCCTTGAACTTCTGGGACTGGCAAATCAATGCTGTGAAATTGTAATTTCAGCTTTAATGTCTCCCTTTTCTGTGACTAATTCGTGTTCCATTAAGACAATGGATTTTTTTCAGGCTTAACCATTAGATTAAATAGTGTTTGTGTGTGAGACCTTCTAGCATTTCTTATGATGGACAGTGCGGTTAGTTTCTTGTGGTCTGTCTCCATCTTATAAATTCTCCTTTTGGTCTGAAAACTTTAATGTTCCTTCTTAGACCAAAGTTCATTCATATTACAAAAAAAAAGTACAGTTTGCTTTCTGTGAAAGGAAACAGTATTTCTTCCCTGAATTGATTTGAAGCTGATTTGCTCAAAGATAATTCAGTCCCCTGGATGATGAAAGCCTAAATTTTCCATGTGGCTGCTAATTGCCGAGTAAGCCTGCTTTGGTGAAGTTATTTATTCTACAATTTTTCCAGGTTCCACAAATGTCTGATTACTTTCAGGTTTATTCAGTCATAAATATACAAAATTGTTATTAGTTTATTTATTAAGGCTTTTCTTTCTCTTGGTGGTTTTCCACATGTTTCAAGTCAGGATTTAGCCCTGTTTTTATTGTAAATGGTCCCTGTGAAACACCTAGCTCTGCAGTCCCCAATAAGTTTCTGAAAGGACTATCAATGATTTTGTGTGTTTGTGCATATGCAGCTTTTCTTGCTACTAAGGAAAGTGTATTTTTACCATTCTTTTCTCTTTATATTTATAAAAAATATTCAGATGTGTCGCTTATTGAGACATGTTTCTGGAACTGAGCCTCTCGAGATTACTTGCATACATGCAGAAGATACTTTTCAGGTCACGGGTCCACAGGTATGCTTAGCTTTTATCTGGCCACTTCTACTGGACAAAAATCAGTAAAAATTACTTGCATGAACTTTTTGGAGACTTAATGTTGGGCTGTCCAAAGCAGTTGGACACTTTAATGATGGTTGGTAGCTAAAAGAATGCACATAGAAGATCATCAAGCCTGTGAATGTCGGATAAAAGTGCTACAAAGACTTAACAGTAGCAGTTCAATTTTGGGTTTTGTGAATTTATGTGCAACACTATGTACTAGGACTTCCAATAGCAACTATTTTCTTCTCTGTGCAGATAGTTTCTGCTGCAGAAACACTGGCTTTGCATCCAACTAGCAAGATTGCAAAAGAAAATCTTGAGGTGTTCTGTGAGGCCTGGGAATCTCAACTGAGTGACATGTCTACGTTATTACGAGAAATCAATGATGTGTTTGAAGGAAGAAGAGGTAAGAGTGCTATGTAGAAACAGAAGAATGTAGTTTTCAAAACATGTAGTCTTAAGGATTTTGAATGTGATTTAGGAAGTACTGTTTTCTTAAGAGAAGAGTGCAATAAACAGTCCCACATCCCATATAGCGATGTGGAATCTAGGTGGCAGTATTGATTTTTGTATTGAAGGAAAACACCCAAAAGAGTGAAGGTCTGATCTGTGTAAAATTAGGTGTCTTTAACTTTCTGCATTGTGATTACTTCCAGAAAAATCAGATGGAACTGTTCAAAGGACACAAGTATTCAGCATCACTCTTTGCCAGAGGTGTCCAAATATTAGGGGTGTATTGCTTTCCCCTAAACAGTTTGTTTTGTCTAGGATGTATCAGTTCATGACAATCAAGTCATGAGTCAATCAAGTTGTGTGACATCTTTGATTCATTTCTTGTATTTCTGGGAAAAGAAAAAATATCTATATACACACACACGTATATTCTATGCTGTCAGCTTGCCTTGTATTGACTTCATAATGTAGTGAATGTAGTTATTTGATTTTTAAACTGCTGTCCTTTCTCCTGGATGGAATCTCTGACGGCTCTGCACAATCTTGGGATATTTTCTCTGGTTGGTAAGTTTATTGGTATTTGTACAACATGTAGAAGAAAACACTGAAATCTTAAGAAAGTTCTGTTTCTGTTTAGCATAGGGTAATTTACCTTTAAAATGGGAGCCATTTAGTTTTTCATTTTTATCTATCACTTGTTTTTTCAAATGATGTCTTTAATGTAGCGTGTCATATTTCTTGTGGCTATGTGTTTGTTTCAGTCTCTAAGGTATAATTGCATACAGATAGAATGTAATATATAATAATAATGAATGTCTTGTATTTTTAAGAAAATCACTCAGGTTTAAAAGTCTAGATTTAGTTAAATACAGGGACTTCATTTTTTTTGTATCTAAGATACAGATAAAGTAAATCCTTATTCAGGTTAGATGACATTTTATCGATACAGTACTTCATCTTGCTGTTAATGTGAGGCCTTTTTCATTTTTAGAGTTTGTTTTGTCAGTTTAAGTTTCTGTACTTGATCAGATTTTGTGTAAGCAGTGCTTTTCTGCCAGCTTTGTTGTGAGGACAGTGAATGACCCAAGTACAGGGCAGTAGCATCCTAAATTGCTGCTGGTTGTTGGATGAATGTGTGTCTGAGCATGAAGACCTTTAAAAGGAAAACATACTGAAATGCTGAGTGGGTTTACAATACTTGCATATAGAGCAGGTTGTTGGGAATTTGAGGCATTTGAGAAGTACACGATTGTTATCCTACTTGTTCTTTCACATTGATCTGGAATGCCATATAAAGATGTGTAGCAATCAGAGATCCTGTTAATGGGCCTTCTAACTTTCAGTGGGTTTGTTGTTTGTTTTGGGAGCCAAGGACATACTGACTTTCTTTAAACATAGCTAAACATAGCATTACGTTTTATATCATGTAATTTAAAAGATTATATTACTCTAATACTAATCAGCTACAATGAACTTGGAATTTGCAGGGCTGATCTTGCAGTATCTGACTTTTCATATTCACACACACAGTGCTCTAGCAGAGATGAATGGTACCATTTGTGTATATTTATATATATGTATGCATATATATATATTTTACTGTATTTAAAAATAGTAAGATGAGAATCATGCAGTCATAGCAAAGCGTATGCTTGGCTCTCCAAACAAATAGTTATTGTGGTGTTGCAGCAGATTCCCAGCCTTTCCTTAGTAACTTTCTCAGCTCTGGTGGCTGTTGACAACAGGTAACAGACGTTTTCCACAAGCAGTACTTCCCACTTTCTTTAAAGCATCATTTCACAAGGCAATCCAGTGAACCCAGTGTTGTTGCTTGAAGGGAGAGAAAAGGTGTTGCTGAGCACATCAGAGGCTGTAGTGCATGTGGGCCTGGGTGCAGGGAAGAATGTCTTCTGTTTGGTGTAGCCAGATGTCTGTTCTTGTTAGTGCCTCTCATTTCCTCAGTCTTTCCTTCAGCATAAAGTGTTCTGATACTACCGTGGGTAGGACAGTAAGCATAGCTTGTATTCTTTACGTGGTCTTGGGTCCACTGGGTCTTGTACTGCCAAAACAATGCTTAAGAAGTCATGTGTCTGTTTAACTTGTCTCGTGGTCCAGCCTCTTAAGGCATATCTCTCTGAGTTTGGATTGTTTCATATCAGCTGTCAGTTATCTCCTTAGAAATAATTTTGTCTCCTGTATCTACCCATCTTCTACAAAGTTGTTGTCTGTGTTGTAGGCTAATCTTGTTTTGCTTGCTTATTTTCTCTCTTTGGACTTCAGAGTGGGAAAAGAAGGGAAAAAAATCTCACCCAAACATCCCCAACCCTTTTGCTTCCAGAAAATACCCTGAAGTTATCTTGCCACTTTCAACGTTTTTTTTTTCTCCTAAAACCCACAACTGATAACTTATTTTATTATTCTTGTAACTCACGATACTTGTCTTAATGTTGAGGTTGGTAAAAGTGGCTTTATTTTACAGACTAAAATGTAAGAAGTGCTTTATTCCTAGTAGAATTGTGATTGTGTGTAACAAAAGATAGAATTGCAGTAAAGAGGTTAATATATTATTTTTTTTCCTCCTCGGTTTAAAAACTTGTATTTTTGTACTACCAATTTAAATGTTTGGCTTTGTTAGAGAGTTCAGAATACAGTTTAAGAGGCAGAAATTGAATGGTGACAAAATGTGCTGGACACATCAAATAAAAGAAGCATTTTTTTGATTACACTAGACTTGCATCGTTTATACTCATTTCCTTATTTTCATCAGCAATTGTGTAATGCCTTATGCCATGTTTCATACCAGCAAATGAGGTGGTTTTCATACTGGGGTTCAAAACAGGGACCAATTAATCTTGAAAATGAAGCAGTATTTTCCTCAGTTTTAATGTAACCGCAGCAGATTGTGCCCAAATTGAAATGGGCTTTTCTTGGGGAGGGGGGTGCACTCCCACATAGAGGTGGGGGAGGCTGCTGAGCATACCACAGCCCAGTTGCTCTCTCTTTATTTTGGAAAGGTCTCTGTGCTATGCAGGGGTAAGGCAGAGCTGGATTTCTTCTGCTTAATCCTAAACCACTTCATAATCCAACAGTGAGGAGGCCCGTTCTGCACAGTGCTGGTGTTTGAAATTCTGTGTGGCTGGTCTGGGCCGAGGAGGGTGCTGAGCATCTCTAGAGGGTGGCTCCTGCCATCCCAGAGATTTGGTTCAGCTGGTGGAGGGATTGGTTTGTTCTCAGGTACCAGTTTGTTAGTTACTTTGAGGCTTTTGAACTTCGAGATGAATCCCCTGAGGAAAGTAGTTCTCATTCAGCTGCCCAGGGAGGTGGTGGAGTCACCCTCCCTGACTGTGTTTCAGAGTAGATTAGATGTGGTGTTGAGGGATCTGGTTTAGGGGAGAACTTGTAGAGTAGGGCTGATGGTTGGACTTGATGATCCCAGGGGTCTCTTCCAACCTAAATGATTCTATGATTCTATGATTGATCCCAGCTGTTGTATTTTGTCCAATTTCTTTCTGATATTTTTTTTCTTCCTAACTTTTTTGGTGGAGAAGAATGTGATTAATCCTCATTACTCCCCTGAAACTTGGTCAGAAGTGAGAGAATGATTTCTGAAGACAACTTCCCTTTCTGACCTCCTCTTCTGTTTTGCCCACTTGATTTGAGAGGGGTTGAATGAGGATTCGGGAGGGTCATAGCTGATGAGTAGGGGATACAGATTGGAATTTCAGAACTTAGAAATTACAGTTTTAGGAAAAGAGTGTAGCAGGGATGCAATCATCCTATTCTCACATAAGAAGTGAGACCAAAAGTAGGATTTAGAAGCTGAAATAGACATTTTAGAGGGAAAATCGTGGTTGGAACTACTAGAAAGCAGAAGATTGAAAAACAAAGCAGATGAAACAACAAAAATTAATTTCAAATTGAGAAAAGAAAAAACATGTTAGAGAAAACACATTGCTAAAAACAAAAGCAGTCTGAAACAAATAAAAGGAAGATCTTAACATGGCAAAAGGTCTTTTGTTATTACAGCAAACATCTGACTTAGAAACGAAGGAAATTAAATACCTGAAAAAAATACATATGTGCGTGCTTTTAATGGAGTCAAATACAAATTCTGTGATAATACTGATGCGATTAAGTATTTTCTGATGAAGTAGGATTGTCTCTGGCCTGAGTTGATCTACGCATTTGAAAGGTCTGGTATCTGTGGTTCCAGTGAGGTGGGTTTTTTGTGTGTGTGTGTGGTTTTTGTGTGTGTGTTTTCTGGGGGGTTGTGGCGGGGTTTTTTTTGTTGATGTTCCGAGCAATTATACTTATATACAATTATACAAATACTGAGCTCCTTCCTCTTCCTGAGTGTGGTGGGCAGCTAAAACTTGCAAAATCAAATAACATGAATTGCCAGAAGAGCAAAACCAGATGATTTTTTTTTTCTTATTTCTGTTTATGACCCCTTTCCTTTTGGTTTCTGTAATTCTGAATGCCCAAGTAGTATGTCCTCTCAGTATGTGTTTGTATTCCATTTGTTATGTCAAAGCTTTCTGAGTATTTTTTTACCATGGTACAACCTGTTTTTTACATAGCACCAAGGAGATGTTCTATGCTACAGCATTTTAAACTTAGAAATTAGCTTGTCCTTGGTATGTCTTACATGCTTTCTTACATGCCCTTTAGCTGCTGTTCTGATACGTAGGATGTTGTGGATCACTTCTTATAATTTAGATTGGTCTTTAGTGAGAAATGTTGCTCGGATGCATGTGTTTGAGCAATTGATACCTGAATAGCTTTGCATTCTGGAAAAAAAGGCAGCTTGTGCCCTTGATAGCTCACTTCATCTTTCACAAAACTGGCTAAGGGAAGGAAGAAGTGGTCTTAGAAAGGAAGAATAGCATTTTTCATATTTATCAAGAAGGTTGAGGAGCACTTGTCAACTTACTGAAACTTGTTTGTTGGGAGTCAGCTTTCTAGACATGAAGCTCATGATCTTTCTGTGGTGTCATGCGTTAAAGAGCACGCTTTCAAAACATGATGCATGCACAAGAGGACTGTCTCCTGAGGGATCAGAAAGCAATTTCTCTGGGAGCTGATAGAAGAGGAGGATATAACAGTTGTAGGGGGATTTGTTGCTTGTCTTTTGTTGAGCTGCATCATCTTTATGCAAACCTGGTACCGATATCCGTTATAGTAGCCCTTTGTTCCTTTGGGTAAAACCTGTTCTTCTCTAGCTCTTAAGATTTTTCCTTATATAATTTTATTTAGGGGACTTTCCTAATCTATTGTAATAACTACCTATGAAGACCTACATTTAAGTCTCCTGCTAGCTAGAGCTCTAATCCTAGGCTGTTAGCCAGGCACTGTTTCTCCTTGCTGATAAAGCCTTCTTACCCAATTTTAGGTAATGCCTAAAAGGACTTTTTTTTTCTCTCCGTTTGCGTTGTTCAGACTTGAGAAATAAGAAATAATTCAAGTATTTAAAATGCTATAGAACTTTTTTCTTAATAAAATGCAGTGCACGTGATGCCTGTAGTACAGTACAAACACAAGGGGTTCATCAGCTTTGCTTAGAAAAGCCTGCCTAAGAATTTTTCACTGGTGGTATTGCTGCTCCAAATTTCACACCATCCAGGCCATGCCAAGAACAGCCTTACAGGGAACTACCATAGTACATTTTGCACTTTGCAACCAAAGGAGTGCATGTACTTGATGATCCCAAGGGTCTCTTCCAACCTAAATGATTCTATGATTCTATGTAGTGATAGTAACTCGGTCACTGGAGAGAGTTTCTTTGCTGGCTTGTGGGTTGCATGCAGGGGACTAGAAACCCTATTGAGGGAAACTATTCAGAAAAGCTTTCTTAGCTGCCAGTTGCTGAGAGCTAAAGTCTCAATAGCACAGGGTTCTTGGTTTGGAAGCGTGAGGCAGTCTTTGGGAGTGCAGTCTCTGGGGGTGCAGGGAGGCAGTCCTCTGCAGTTTTCAAGGAGGAGGAATTCCAGGTAAGTAATTTGCTTTTATAGTGCTGTAATTTAAGGAAGGATGAAGTAAGGCGTGTGATCACACTGATTAAAGTCTGCATACAAATTTTGGTGTATATGTGTGTGTTCTTCGTAGGAGAGAAGCGTGTCTACCTATCACTGCCCAGACCAGGGGTAAGTTGCTTTCGGCATTGTTGCATTTGCTTTATGTCTGCTGTTAATTGACTGACTTCTTTCCATGTTACACCATAATGAGGACATAACAATATCTTGGTAACATGCGACCTGACTGGATGGCTGACAGTAAAATATCAAACTTTGTCAATTTAATAAATGAGTAACAAAGATACTGAAAATTAGGGTAACTAGTTCCATTAATACGCTTTAATCACCGTGTACATGAGCTTTAATTCCCGTTCCATATAGAATGGCAATTCTTTTAGTAGGCACTTGACTCTGTAATAAAAAAAATGCATTCTCTGTAATTGGTCCTTTGATTCACTTCCTACATACTGAACCTTTTGATGGGTAATAAAAAGGGGAAGAATGATGTCAGAAGGTACAGTAAGCTTTAGTTTGGTTCTTACTCCCCTTGGTCTCTTTCCTTAACTAGTAGTGTTGAGGAATTTGGGTGTGAAATGATCGCCCATCTCTGTGTCTCCTGGTGTGCAATTCTGTGACTTCAAACACATTATGTTACTTCTGACCCTTAATGAAAAGAGGAGAAAAGCTCATACATTATAAATCCAATCTGCAGGTTCAAATTGGCTATAACGTTAGGCTGAGTGAGCATGGGTGCATTTCACTGTTACAGACCTAAATAATGAGACTGGAAAATAGATTGGTTTGGTGAGTTTTGATAGGGGTTTTGTCCCTCACTACTAAGCTAGATCAGTTTGGGACTTCACTCAAAATTTAGAGAAGAGATGTTTGAAGTTGAATTCCCGCTTACGGATTTATATATGCCTTTTAAAAGTACTTTCAATAAATCTTTGTTACCAAGTTTTAAACAGTTTTGCTTGTTTGTTGTTGTTTGAAAGGTTGCCTTCTTTTGAATTTTGCAAGATGACAGTGTTTAAGAGTAGATTGGATGTGGTGTTGAGGGATCTGGTGTAGGGGAGAACTTGTAGAGTAGGGCTGATGGTTGGACTTGATGATCCCAAGGGTCTCTTCCAAACTAAATGATTCTATGATTTCCTGTCTTACTTCCAAACTATCTACTGGTCATAACGCCCCCAACAGCACATCTAATCTACTGTTAAACACAGTCAGGGAGGGTGACTCCACCACCTCCCTGGGCAGCTGATTCCACTGACTGACCACTCTCTCTGTGAAAAACTCTTTCCTAATGTCCAGCCTAACCCTACCCTGCTGCAGCTTGCAGCCATTCCCTCTTGTTCTGTCACTAATTGCCTGTGAGAAGAGACCAGCACCATCCTCCCTACAATGCCCTTTCAAGCAGTTGTAGAGAGCGATGAGGTCTCCCCTCAGCCTCCTCTTCCTCAAACTAAACAATCCCAACTCCCTCAATCGATCCTCATAAGCCTTATTCTCCAGGCCTCTCACCAGTTTCGTTGCCCTCCTCTGTACTCGCTCCAGCACCTTGAGGTCTCTCTTGTGCTGAGGTGCCCAGAACTGGACACAATACTCAAGGTGCGGCCTCACCAGTGCTGAGTACAGGGGGACAATCACCTCCCTACTTCTGCTGGTCACACTATTTTTCATGCAAGCCAGGATGCCATTGGCCTTCTTGGCCACCTGGGCACACTGCTGGCTCATGTTCAGCCTCCTGTCAACCAGCACCCCCAGGTCCTTTTCTGCCAGGCAGCTCCAGCCACACTGCCCCAAGCCCGTAGCGATGCATGGGGTTGTTGTGGCCCAAGTGCAGGACCTGGCACTTGGCCTCGTTGACATGTAGATGATGTCCATAGGACAACAGAGTTTTTATCACAGAGTAATTTCTTTGCCTAACTGATGCACTAACCTTTGCAACTATCTCTATTCCCAGTACTGTGACCTCGTGCTGTCTCTTACCTCCCTACTGCTGTCACAGAGGTTCTGCTGTGCCTGGCTAATGCCCACGCTGTCCCTGCACAGAAGTCACACCGTTCCTGTCACACTAATTAGATTACATATTTTATTACAACTGGTTAACTGCTTCTGTGCTGTTTGCTGGAAATGAGTGGCATCCTACTACATCAATGCTGTAGTTGAGGACAGAGCAGTAGTGATGATTCATGTGTGTGCTTAATGCACAGGTATATTTTTCTCCCTAGTGTTAGGAGTCAAGTCATGTTTTAAAAGCAGAGTAACCACGTAGCTGATTTTAGCAATTCTCCTATTCAAATAGTGTGAATGAAAACTAGAATGGAGAAAACCACTAATCAGACAAACATTCTGAAGTTTCTTTAGTTATTTGTGGATAGAAAGACCTACCTGTGCTAGATGCTCATCTTCTTGAATACCCTTCACTCAGCAGCTTAAGTATTTGCCATACTTTGTACCCCAAAGTTGGTGTTTACATTCAAGCCTAGGTTGGTGTTCTGGTCCTCTCTTCAAGACTCTGCCTTAAAACCAGCATTTCTTGAATTGCATTTCTAACATGCAATATGATTGAACTTAAATATCAATTAGGAGTACCAGTTCTTAGACTTTTTGCTAAATCTTTCAATATGAGATCAGCTTTTCTAGTACACAGGCAGAAGACAGTGCCCAATCTGGGTAGACATAAGATTCAGAATATTTTAGAATTTTGGGATAGGAAAAGAGAAATGGCATAAAAGCTACATTGAGCAGCAAATTGCAGTGGGAACTTCCACAGCAGTACTTTTTGCCCAGACTCTTGAAGTGAGAGATGGAGGCTGCACCTGGAGCTTATTTCTGCAGGCTTAATTTGCCCAAGAGCTCCTTTCAGGATCTCAGTCCTGCAGTGTTGTCATCCAGCCTCCATCAGTGGCTCCCCTCTCTGTTACGACACCAACTTTGTACTTCGCATTCCTCTGCAGTTTCTGAATGTGGACTGAGGCTCACATCTGCTAGTTTCTGCTCTCTTTGTACAGTGACACCAGTTAAACTGAAGTTAAAGCCAGGAACGGGTTTGTGCTCTCTACACGCAAATGGATTTGAAACAAATCCTGTGTTCCTGTGTGTATCTGTTATGCACTTGGCAAGCTCTGCCAGACCAGAGAGTGCACTCACATCAGTGACACTGATTATTCTTTAATCTGAGCCAATATTGGGCTTGCAGCCATACCGGTATTTCAGATAGCCCGTGACTTAAATAGGAAGGAAATGCATAAAAAGATCAAAGTGTCAGCATTTGTTTTCAGCTACTTCACCAGAGTGACACAGGCTAATGAGCTACATCATCACACTAGTCTTCACGTGGGTTGTACCCTAGAGCAGCTCACTACTGGCTAAATCAACTTCTGAGTTTGTCTTATCTCAATCTCAGTATTAGCTTTGATAGAAAAGCATCAGTGCAGTAATACTTGATAAGAGACTTTATTTATAGTCCTAAGGATTTAGAGGGTAAGGGAAAGAGATGGTACTGCGTGAGGAAGTGGAGTCTGAGTCCTGGGCTGGTCTTGGATGATCTCCAAAGGTTCCTTCTAGCCCCTACAATTTTTGTGAACTGTGGAAAAGGTCTTTCTCTTGAAACTTTAGGGTGTCTGTAGGCGCAGACGCTGTTTGCACATGCCCTTTCAGGAGCACACCCAGATCAGAAAAGATTCTCACCTTCTCCTGAGAAGTTTGAACCACTGGAACTATCCTGCAAAGTCTGCATCTGAGTATAGAGCAACCTCTTACACTTTGTTAGGAAAAGTATTACTAATTCCTTTCACTGAAAAAATGTTATTTTTTGTTTGAAACAGAAGCATAATGCAAATCTGAAAGCACTAAAGCCGGTCAAACTAGATACTGAGGTAAGATCTCATTGTTTTGGTAAAAAAAGCTTTTTAATTTTTTTTCCCTCTTGTCTGAAGAAAGTATTTTCAAGTGCCATAAATGTGGCTACCGTTCACAGGAACAAGCAAAAATTGCAAAACTGGGATTAGAATTGCATCTGCTCACATCTGATGTGGATTCTGAGACTGAGAAATGGGAGGATCAGGAGAATGAGATTGTGCAACATGGACAAGGCATGTCAAGTATGGCTTACTCCATGTATTTATTTACCAGGTAATTACACTGTAGCAGCATGTTTTGGTGGAGAGAAGAGCATTAATAGTGTTCATAAGAAATGAGACACTTTAATTTTCAGAGTATGATGACTGGGACACGTTCAGAAAGGAGCTTTAATTTCTATCCTTACACTTAATAAATTATTGAAAATTTCTAAGCTGTTTCATAATGAAATTGGGGGGGTGTGGGGGTGTTTAAGTGTTAAACATCTGTTCTGCTGCAGAACAGCTATTTAAAATACCTCTTGGGTACAGAAAACATTTTAAGACTAATGTTCATGAGTACTTTCAAAATTAAGGGACTTAAAACACAGATAGGTGACTGTAGAATTGCTGATCTTTGCTGTGCTGAACGGTGGTCTTCTGAAACTTGCCCACTCAATGTTGGCTTTCTGATTTGAAGAATGTAGGGGGTTGAGTTTAGGGTTAAGAGCTGAGATTTTTCTTACCTTGTAGTCCTGTAATACTCAGTATGCCAGAGGTGTGGATTTCTGCCCTTGTCCAGATGTTGAGAATGGAACCATTTCTAACTTCCCACTAGTGCTCTAGCCACTGAGGTGTTTATGTAACATTTTGAAATGGAGTTCCTGTAGCGGTGGTGTTGTGCACAGTGTCCCCTAAAAGAGTGTTACTTTACAGTTCAGTGGTGTGAATGGGGGTGAGAGAGCGAGACAGATACTGTAAATTGTGCAAGTAGCAGGCAAAATAATCTGCAGTCTACACACGGCACGTATTCTGCTTTCATTATTTCCCACAGAGGAGAAGGACTTCTGAAAACTACTCAAGATTTATTTCATCAAGCAGAGGTAATGTATTTCTAACAAAATAGGAGTTAGGAACTCTGAGTGAAGAACAAATTGAGAACTTAACTCTCTGGTTTCTTACACATAAGTACAATGAATTGACTAACTGTAGATTTTGAACGGGCTAACTCTGGTATGTGCTTTCTGAAAGCTGACATTGTAGTGTTTTAGTAGTAGTTTAAGACAGTATTCATTGAACTGGCAGACTCCAGTTAGGAGCAGGAATGGCAAACTGGCATTGTGGCAGATACAGTGGACTTCAGTGCATTACTAGTATTCGTTGTGTCACTTAGCTCTGTCCCTGATAGTGTCAGTGGGTGCTCCATCCTGCTCTAAGCAGCAGTATTTTCATGGGAAGGAAAGATGTAGAAACCTGAATAATACAAACAAAAGGGAACGGGCCAAGTGAAGGAATGTGGCAGGTTGTTTCCCACACACATGCCCTTGTTTAACAGCAGACTGATTACCTTTGTCAGGACAATAAACAAACGTAGCAGGTGTCAGCTACCCACAAAACTCTTGTGAGCTGCTACAGTGCAAAAATAATTGGCAGACAGCTGGGGTTCTTTAAAACATGTAATGGCAAAGCCTTTAAACTTTGCTCATCTGGGAGAACGGCCATTTTTAGCGTAGCATGTTATTCCAGAAGTCACAGCAAACTGCTCACTTTTATAATTAACTGTTTACAACTGTCATGAGCATTTCCTGCTAAACTTTTTACTTCATAGCACGTTGTTTATTAAAAGACCAAGGGAAAAGAGCCTGATCTTTCGTTGTGGTTCATCTTGTTATGTGCTTTCTTCCCCTTTCAGATTTTTGCTGCAGAGGGCACAAAGCTTGCTTCAGCTCTTCATGCCTTCTCTGATCAGGTGATGTATGACCTCTGCAACAGCCGTTCAGCTCATGGCACTAGTGATACCCCCTAGAAGCTGATTGCCTTCTCTTCTGTGGTAACTCAGTGTTGGAGTTTATGACACAGAGTGGTTTTGTCTTCCCAAAACACAATTCAGGTACACGATGATGACAAAACTTTGCTTCTGTTGGAGGCTGAAAAACTGGTCTCCATGTGCAAGCAGCTCCAGGTAACAGCTAAAGCTTCTGTTCAGGGTAAAAGCGCTACATTTACCAAGGTAAGGTGAAAACTCTATGTATGGCTGACAGTAAGACCTAACACTTTGAAATACAGTAACTTACTAATTTATGCTCCCGTTAAAATCTGAAACAGTTGATGACAGCTGAACTTCTTGGATTGACAGAGGACCATAAAAATTAATAAGTACAAAATTTTACGATGTCATGCAAGCTTTTTCTGCTATGCAGTTTGTCATCGTTGCTCTTCCTGGCGTAGAAGAGGAATTTACTTCAACTTGAAACACTGATGTATGAAATATAGAGGAAGAACAACAGCAAGAACTGTTCTTGCTGAAAGTGTTTTGTCTATTGGGACCTTGCTCACTGATAACTGTAACCTAAGCCGTTTACTGAACTGTCCTGTGTCAGGAAAGGATGTTCTTCAGCATGGGTACCACTGTTTCCTAGACTTCTCCTGCAGGTACCTCCCCACCCAACAGCAGAGAAAGGGCTCCAGGGAGGTGGTGGGGTCACCATCCCTGGCTGTGTTTCAGAGTAGATTGGATGTGGTGTTGAGGGATCTGGTGTAGGGGAGAACTTGTAGAGTAGGGCTGATGGTTGGACTTGATGATCCCAAGGGTCTCTTCCAACCTGAATGATTCTATGATTCAAGTTTAGCCTGACCTGAACCAGCCCCCTCATTCATGCTGGGAGTTTGAAAAGAAGACTAAATAGGGGGTACTAGCACCCAGCATACATGGGGGCTGCCCGGGGATAGTCTGGATGGGATTACTCTGCAGGCTTCCGTGAATGCTTCCTTTAGGGAGCGTGGATATCCAAGTTTTGTAGAGCTGACCCTCTGGCCACAGACATATCACTGATGATAGTGTTTCGAGGAAGTTTTCCTACCCCTATCTTAGGAACTTTACAGTTGAAGAATCAGTAAAATAAGTGGGATTTTTTTCCTTCCTCTTAATGAAACTGCTGAAATTATCATTCAGGTTTCAGAATGTTAGTGAAGGAGTTTACAGAAATGCTTCCAAAGACAATGACATTCCTGGACTGCCCCTAAAAAAAACCCCAAACAAACAAACAAAACCCCAAACAAGTAGAAGGGTGTCCATAAGCTTTCACTACTTTATATTGCTTTTTACTGCTGAGAACTTATTTTCAAAGAACTTCTGTCAACATCTCCCTCACCCTACCCACTAGATAGAGAGGTACCGGAATTGTATCTTGCTGCAGCTGAGAATTCAGTTGAATTATACAAGATGAAGCAATATAGAATCATAGAATCATATAGGTTGGAAGAGACCCTTGGGATCATCAAGTCCAACCATCAGCCCTACTCTACAAGTTCTCCCCTACACCAGATCCCTCAACACCACATCCAATCTACTCTTAAACACAATCAGGGATGGGGACTCCACCACCTCCCTGGGCAGCCCATACCACTGACTGACCACTCTCTCTGTGAAAAACTTTTTCCTCATGTCCAGCCTAACCCTACCCTGCTGCAGCTTGCAGCCATTCCCTCTTGTTCTGTCGCTCACTGCCTGTGAGAAGAGACCAGCACCAACCTCTCTACAGTGTCCTTTCAAGCAGTTGTAAGAGAGTGATGAGGTCTCCCCTCAGCCTCCTCTTCCTCAAACTAAACAACCCCAACTCCCAAAATATCATATATAATAATGCTGTAATCCCCTAGATTACAGTAGTGATGCTGTAATCCCCCAGCACTTCATTCAGAGCCCTGAACTGCGGGTCAGTGTACCTCACTGAGAAAGGACTGGTAGGGAGGGGGGTTGGAACTCAATGATCTTTAAGGTCCTTTCCAACTCTAACCATTCTATAATTCTGACTTCAGTGATCAAAATATTAATCAAAGCAATTTTTATTTCCACTACTGTAATAATTATTGTTGTTCTGACCTGATTGATGCTTAACATCAATGTAATAGATTTCAAACCCCAAGACTCTACTACTGAAACACTTGCTTGCTTCTTAGTAGGTAGAGTTGCCCAGACTGCCCAGTGCTTATTCTGATACCATTTGTATTTGTTTTAAATAAGTATGTATTCAGCTGCCATAAAAGTTTTAGCCTTGTTACCACAATAAGTAGATCTGCAAACTGCAGTGGGAAATAAAGGTTAGGATTTTTGAAGAGCTTCCCTGAGCAGCAATAGGATCAGTGTGAGCAGACCCTTCCCCTGCACCTACATGTTTGTTTCCAAGGAGCAGTGGAAAAGGTGTTTTGGTTTTCCAGCAGGGGCTCAAACTGCCCAGCCCATCCAAGCCACTCAAAACCCAGCTGAGCCACCTGAGGGTTACTGCTTGCTTTGTTGTACATTTTCTAGCTAAACTAAAAGGGAGCTTCAGTCTGTTCATACAGAGTGCATGACTCTGTTCATACAGTCTGTTCATACAGTGTTCATACGTCGTTACAGAGTGATACTAGCCTATGAAATTAATGTTTCTTAATTTGTAACCTGGGCTGAGCGTTAGACTTGAGGCCTAACTCACATGCTTTAAGATTTGGCTAATTCTCAGTGTAACTGGTATGAAGGTAAGTCTTACAAGGACATATGGCTTTCTAAACCATGCTGACAGGACATAAAAACATGAAGAACTGTGGTGAATCATAGTTAGATGGTTAAGAGTTCCTTTCCAAAACACTTACATTACTGGTTATTAGTATAGTTTTAATGTTATATTATTATATGTGTCATTCCCTTCTGCTTCCTAGCTCAAGTGTGGCCTTAACAGAAGGGAAGCTGTTGCTTTGCACGTGCTATATAGAGGAATTCCAAACGGCAGTGCTAAGCCTTTTGATTAGAAGCTATTTACGAAGTAAAAATATTACCTATTCAAGAGGGAAATAATCATCTCCTGCATTAAACAACGGGCTAATAAAAGCAATCAGTGGCCTTACTCTCTTCTAATTGTCTCATTTAGGTTGATGCGTGCATTCTGAAAACAAGGAACATGATGACTCTGTTGTGCCAACTTCTTCCACTTTGCTGCAGATTGCTGAGAAAGGCGAGTACTTGGTTCAGCTGCAGCATTGTGAGGGCTGGGGAGGTGCTGTGTGGGCTGCTTGGTTTTGCTCTTGGTTCAGTTTTAAGAAATCTTTATATATATATATATATATTTCTATCCACAGAATAAAGCAGGAAATGGCTGTCTGAAACCTGCTCCACCGTGGAGAGAAGACAGGATACAAACTGGTACAACTGCACACACCCCAGAAAGGAGAACTGAGACACTGGGCATCAAGTCTTTAGAGAATCATGTAACAAACATGACATTTGTAGAGAGCAAGTAATTACAGCACTTAGAAATGCCAGAACTCCCAGGTGAAAGTAACACTTGCTGAATTTTCAATATTGCTTTCGTTTGTGGAAAGTCAAACCAGGTTAATTTGAATTAAAGCCGCTGACCTTTGTCACATCTAATAGCTGTCCCATTCCTTAGCGATGACAGCACCAACAGGTCTAATCATGAGGTATTTTTACAATGTGAATGCCTTTCCTATGCTCACTATTGATACCGGGTCTGGAATTAATGCTTATAAACGTCTTAATGGAGGTTTCAACCCAAAGATGCTGCTAATAGACATTTTATATAAAGAACCTTGTGCTGCACACGCTGTTTGTAACACTGCTGTCGAAAGCTGTAAATTCATCTCTGGCCTGTTTCAGTCGATGTGTTTGCTAAAGCAGAATCAGGAATACAGTCTGAAAGGCTGTGGCCTAAAGCACTGAAATGTTATCTTACCCCTGCAAGGAAATACTTCTGGGGAAAAAAAACCCCTTTCCACAGCTGCACCACTGAATTCTGGTCTTGTTGCCATGACTCCTATTGGCAAAAGTGTGTTTTTTAAGTAAGTAATACTCCTGACTCAACCCCTTTTTCTTTTACTACCTTTCTTTGTGGAAGGCAGCAGATGTTGCTTCCTCTTTATTACAATTTAACTGAGCAGACATTGAATTGCATGTAGAACCACTCAAGTGTGATGCAGACTTTACATTTATACCATTTAAACTTTAAGAAAATGGATATTGATAATGACAGACTTCCGTGCAAAGGGCATTATTTGACTTCAGGATGCTATGAAATATATAACCTGGTGTGAAATACATATTCTCAAGTTTATCTGCTCTTTGTACATAGGCTTCTGTTGCGTTTTTATTTTCAATTCACCTTTGTCAGGCTCAAAATACTGCATTAGTTGAGTTAAATGAAGTGATAGCCACCTCCCCTGTTTTGTCTGTATGTGTTACGCTTGGGCTGGGCAGAAGCAAAGCTGCCCGTGGAAGAGAACTACTTTCCAGTATATCACTCTGTGCTTATTGGAGACTTGCAAGGATTGAGAGAAAGAGAAAGCAAGTTTTAATACAAACTGCTGGAACTGTTTTATTCTTCTATTAAACGTTTTTAAGTTCCACTTTTAAAAACAGACGCTAGGCCTTTCAGTCCCATCACAGTGTGACAGTGTACAAAAAGTAGCTTATTTAGCATCAAATACAGATGATGGCTCGAGAATTAAGTTGAAGAAGAAGAATTAAGACGTTTCAGCAACACTTCCTCGTACTCCTTCTGCGTCAGAAGTCCCTGTGTTATACTCTTGCTTTCTTCAAATTTGGGTAGGACCACTGCGATGTATCCCTCGGTTGATGGCTATAAATGCAAGGCTAAAGTTAGCAGTGAAATAAAAGTTAGAAAATAAAAAGCAAAAGAGTTTCTTACCTTTTCTTGCAGAAGAGCTGGATTGCTCAGAATGTTTTCATTCACTTCAATCAGGCGCCCTCGTATGCAGCTGCAAAAGGGCTAAGTTTCAGGGAAAGTGCATGCTGTGTCAAGGGAAGACAAAGACCAAGGGGGAAATCTTACCTATAAATGGTGTATTCCTCTCCATCTGATGAAGATATCCTGCACAGAGGGGCAAGTTCTGTTAAAAACTGAGCTCCCTGCATTTGAAAAAATAAGTAAGTATATATATACACACACACACACATTATACATCTTTAATTACACGGGGCTTTTTAAAGTATTGCCATCAGCCACACAAGAAGTTTGTGTAAGCTTCAGAACAAAGCACACAAGTGTGACAGTAACCAGTCTTTGCAGGTTACATAGCTGTGCTTCCCTACAGAAAGGAATATGACAACTTAGTTATGGTTCAACTAGATTAGAAGCTTGTAAGAGCTTACAAATTTAGTAATAATTAAGTTTGTGTTTAATATAAGCAGGTTAGACCACATATTTGAAAACCCACCACGAAGCACTTGGAACTACAGCAGAGTCCAGCTGCTGCCAAGGTCTGTTTGACAAAAACAGTAGTCTCCAAATTCTTGGCATTTTGGTGGAAACACATTTGTATGTATGAAGGTATGTCTAAATCCTTCTGATCACTATGAAAGAAACAACTAAAAGCAACTGTTAGCCTTGCTTTAAACAACACTGGAAAGCACTGGTGCTGTAGGAGCACTTTAAGACCCTGGCTGGGACAGTCAGATGGGCACCTCCTGAGGAAAGGCTAAATTCTTTAGCTGTGGAGGAGCTGATCTAAAATAAAGTGCAAAGGTAACCTGGTCTATTTCTGTCCTAGAAAAGACAGAAAGTCTCAGGCATTGTGAGGGATGAAAACGAGAACAAACCAAACGAAAAAGCCGTACCCTTTTTGACTTCCCAGAGACCTTATTCTGCAGTCTGCTACAGTTGGCACTGATTTGGTAATTAATGCTTGTGATTGTTTTCCCATGTTGAAGAAGAGGATGGGCTTCTGCCAAAGTGATGACACAGATTCTGCAACGAGAAATGTCACTGTTACGCTGTAATTGTGAGAAGCCATGGTCTTAATGTGTTCTAATGAAGCTCCACAACCACCTCTTGCCTATTCTGGTAGCATTTAAAACTGATCCTGACTACTTCCTTTGGGCTCCTAGAGGAAAATGCTTGCAAGACTTTTCCGTGTTGTGAAAGCTCTTTAGTTGCATCGTGTAAGCAGAGGCTTCTTTCTGGCTTAGCAGGAACGTTAAACTGATTCAGAGTGAGCCACGGGACAGGCACCTGCCAGGCCCAGGGAGGAAGCAAGGCCAGACAGGTCTCAGAGACAGCATGGGGGTTGAGTAAGGTAACCCAGAACAGAGTTTACCTGAGCTGATGAGGAAGGATGGAGGATAATGGTTTGCTGTAGATCAGAGACAAATTTTAATTTCCCACCTACAAAAAGGTCAGATAAAGGACCAAATCGGACTCACTTGCTTTACGGCATCTTACTTGACGTCAGCTGCACCAAACCGAATCACATTCTGACCTTAAAGCACCGTCCCCAGAAGGTGCTTTATTTTGAGCTACTGGACTGGATCACCAAAAGCAGTCCACCTCCTAGTGAGACAGAACCACAGTCCTTAAACACTCTAGAAAACTTCTGTCTCTTGTGCCCCAGGCGAGCAGGCATGGTTCATTTGTCTTTGTGCCAGCTGAAGCAGATCCTCAAGCCAATCCAGACTAAAGCTGTGGGAAAACAGAACCCAAGGCAGCGTTTCTCAGAACAGTTACAGGCTGTCAATGGGCAATAGTTACAGGAGATGAATCCTTCAGTGATCTGGGCTTTAGCTAACCTGCTACTTGCGTTGTATCTTTTTCCTAGAGGGGGGTATTTCTTGTCACAGAACTGGAGAGCATGAGACAAGCCCAGCTGTGGAGACTGAGTTAGAACCGTGCTCGATGCATGACAAACATAGAGCCCAGAACATGCCAGTAACTTCATGAGGAGTTTAAAACCCAGAGCACAGACCAGATTTAACAGAAGGGTACCAGAATCAGTTTTCCCTGAGTGGGGATGCTGCATCCATCTCCCCGAACTGTCACATCCCTCTGCAAGTTCCCGCCAGAGGGGGCTGGATCCTGACAAACACTTTCAACATCTCTTCTCCGCGCACCCCCCGGCCCTGGCAGCTCAATGGGACCAGCAAAGCTCCCTCCCCACCCCTGCCCTTTTCCCAAGGGAAGATGCTGAATCATCAGTTTGGGCTGTTAGCTCCGTTAGAGCCCAGACCTGACAAAACAAAACAAACCAAACAAAATCCACAGTGGATTTTACCCTGCTTGGAAATACCTAACCGAGCCACAGCCCCACACGAAATAAGAGCATCTGGCCAAGCTGCTGTGGAAGGGAAGGGCCCTGATATTTCAGAAGTCAAAGCAGCAAAATAAGCTTTATAGACATTTGAACAAGTGTTTCTATTTTTATTTCCTCTGCCCCCTCCCCCCCCCCAACAGAATTTAAAGTGTTGTCACTAGAAAAGATTTTATAGTAGACAGCTGAGACTAATGGCTACAGATTTAGTGCAAGTGCAAGGCTGTCTGTCCTTGCTGTTGCTGCCATTCATACCTGTTATTCCCAGGTACTCCAGTTCCTATTTGCAAAGAATGAGAGAGTGAACTGGGTGAAACAGCCCCAGCTCTGGAGGCTGCACCAAGGCCACCAGTGGCTCTGCCCTGCGCCAAGCACACCCTTCCTGTCACTCTGATTCCCTAACAGGAGCAGGCAACCCACTGTGGGCTGCCAAGGGCTCCATCTGGCCTCCCCTCAGCTTCCCTCGACTCATGGCAGAGTTTCTGTGCTGCTGCAAGTTACGCTCTGTTCTTCCCTCGGGCACTAAACACCCCAGAGACAGCCCCGATGCCACCAAGGCACCCACAGCCAGGACAGGTTGTAGCTGTGGGGCAGGAGCTGGGCCAGATGGGCGGTGGGGGGGTGTAAGGTGGGTTATGAAGAGTCCAAACTAGGTCCTTGGCTAACGTATGCCAGCCAAACAGCTGGATACCCAGCTACAGCAAAGCAGCAGCAACCTCTGGCATTTCAGTTCCTATCGTATATTCACTGCCTGCAGTACATGGAAGTACCACTAAAAGAAATTAAGTTGTACACAGAAGAAGCAAACTGCTTGTTCAGACTGAACTAATTCATTTCCGAGAAACCAAGTTAAACAGGTTACTTCTACACATCATCACGAACAGGCCTTTCAAAAGGCCCTTCCAGCGCAGAGGACGCCGGGGCAGGAGGGCAGCGCTACGGGCACTTGGAGGGGCCTTGTCAAATTGGCCATCTGTGGGGGAGGTTGGTCTAGCTCCCTCTTTGGACTGGAGTGGTAATTAAAAGACAGAGGAAGCCTAAAACTGCTGTCACCTTCCCATCTCCAGACAAATCCCAGAGCGCTGGGCATTGTCCACCCGTCCGTCCCTCTCCATGGGCTTTTGCCGGAGCGGCCGACACCCAGAAGGGCAGCGGGCCCCAGCTGCCGCTGCTGCTCCCGCCGACCACCGCAGGTACCCGTGCTCAGGGGAGAGCGGAGGCGGACCCCCCCCCC
>VZTM01040715.1:116361-131476 GCA_013400555.1 Jacana jacana | reverse complement strand
GCGATGACGGCCCCCAGCCGCCGGTTCCGGCCGGTCCCACCCCCGCTCCCCCGCCCCTTGGACGGAGGGCGAGAGGGGTTGTAAGGCCCAATCCTCCTCTAGGCCTCACCCGGGTGCTTGGGGGAGCCAGGGGGTGTGGGGGTGTGGGTGTGTGAGGACCACGCTCAAACCCCAGGCCTTGTTCCAGCTGTTTATTTTCTCCAGCACACAGCGATAGCCTAAGAGCCACACTCACCGTACACAGACCGAAAAACACGATGCTCAATAAACACACATTTCATTAAAACTGGCTTTCGTCTCTTGCTCGGGGCAAACAGAATGACCCGCTTTGGTCCCTCAGCTCCGTCCGTCAGGCCAAGAGCCCCCCTGAATTACAGGTTAGCCCTGACCACCCTTTACAAACAGCAGCTTCACACGCTGCCTTCTCCGTACAAGGACAAAAACCTTGAGAAGAAGCAGCTACAAAGCAAATAACTTTAATTCTGGTGTTGTTTGCTTGCTCTGTTTACCTCCATCTAGCACAGGCACTAAGTACAGCATCTGGAACAGCACATGAAATGCGGGTCTGTACCATAATTAAGGTACAGATGGACACACAAGAGCCACGCTTCCATTTATCAGGGGGAATAGCCAGGTACCCTACAAAGAGCTGCCAAAAAGCATGCAGACAAAAATGAAGGGGTGCTCAGAGGCTCTGCCCCATCAGTCTGCCCAGCCAGTGTCAGTACAGCGCAGCAGATGCAAATCCTACTTTGTAAGGCTGACAAATTTAAAAAAAACCACAACAAACCACCAAAAACAACCAACCAACAAACACAAGAAACCCACACAGAACCCCAAGCTGTTGTCAAACCTACAGCAGGTCTTCTCAGTTATTAGTCCGGACACCTGTCTCACGCACATCTCTCCAGCAAAGATTGAAGGGCAGGGAATGGGTGGGATATGCTGGTCTGGCTTATCGAGCCATTGCTGCCCACGTGCTCTAAGGGCAATTTATTTTTCAGGTTGTTACATTACCCATGTGTTTCGATATGCAGATAGTTGAGTGTCAGTTTTGAGAGGCAGATATTTTAATGTCAGTTGATTACCTCAAAAGCCAGCCAAGAACTGACTGAAACAGATATTTTCCTCCATCATTTAGCTACCCATTTCAAAAATCTCTTCAGGAACACACCTGCTTCTGGTTTCACACCCACCCCTGGGACAAGGAAAGCCCAGCGGAACATGAAGCTGTTAAGGGTGTAGGCTAAGAGAAACCACTAGTAAAAAATTCGAAGTAAACAGAGCTAGGACCCATCCAAGTTTGAAATCCCTCATGCTCAAAGATATGGACCATGCCCAACTTCCATAAGGGCTGAGGGCGCAGGACAGAAGGTGAAAGACCCACAGAATTTATGGTGGTTTATTACAGCCCTGGTAAACACGGTGCCCAAGACCTATAAAACCCACTGGATGCAGTGAGGTGGCACCTCAGACCGCATTTCAGCAGAACAGAGCTGAGATGAGAGGTTTGAAGGGAAGAGGGAGTGAAGCTCTACTGAGGGATTCTTGCCCAGGAACACATCTTGGTCATGAGAAGCAGTACCAGGAGCAGGAACTGAGGCATGTCAGCTCCAGCGGTGACCAGCACCACTACCTGCAGCAAAGGCAAGACTCATTTAAACAGAACAGGGTCAAAGGGCAGCCTGTTCAACTGCACGGGAAGACATCAGGAAGAGACTTCCAGAGGAAAAGCAGCCACGTTTTCAGAGATCTGGAATGAGGTGAGACTGCCAAGAGGAGAGCTCAGTACAGGAAAAGGCAGTTGTCAAGGCATGAAAGATTCGGTTTTGGCAGGTTCAGCGCGTGTGCTCCTGTTGGGGTGCGGTTGAACTTTCTGTTTTTCTAAAGAAAGCTGGAATATGCACAGAAACAGAACGGCTTTCCGTGAGCCAAAGAGTCAAACAAAGGAAAGATGAAGATCAACAGCTGGGTTTTGGCTACAACAAAGTCAGGAAATGGTCACAGTGCAGGTTAGGGAAGAAATGGTCATAGGAATTTAAATATTTAAAAAAGAAATAGGAGCTACCACCTCTTCAGAGATACAGAAACAACGAGTAGATAGATAGATAGATGTATCCATTTTTCATCATACTCACAGGTGCTACAAATTCCAGTCTGGGAACACTAGAATACAACTGCTATAAGAAAGAGTAAAAAAAGCCCAGGACGGACGTTCAAGGAGATGCTATGAAAATTGAGCAGATGGCTGTTGTACCATGGCAGGACTCTTTTGCACCTCAAGCTGAAGAACCCCTCTGGCAGACTGCATCTGCCCTTGGTTCAGAGACGTGCTTCTAACAGAAGTCCAGATGCTTAATCAAAGTGCAGCAGCATAGAACAAAAGAAGTGCAAACCAAAGTGTTTGATGACGGGAAGGAATGCACCTACCAACATTTTGTCAGTGTTCTTGTCAGAGATGAAAGCCCAGCACCACAGGAGCTCCTAGTGATGGAAAACAAGTCAGTGAGAGGAAAATGAGTGCTCCCAGGAGAGAATTCTGTTCTCTCCAAACAACTGTTCACCAAGTAAAGAGAGGTACAGGTTCATACATGTGCAGATCTGGGGGTGCTGGCAAGACCCCACCACAGCTCAGTGCTCCCCTGAGGATCCATCAGCTGAGCTGAAGGAAGTGCACCTTTCTCTGCCTCTGGATTTCAAAGGAGACAAGGAACAGGGTGTCATCACTGTGGAAAGATCAAATCTCAGTCTTGTTAACCTGAGAAAAGACTGAAAGAGGAGTAAAAGCTAGTATTTCATGAGCTGCAGGAACTCCTATGATCTCCAGCCTTACTGGATGGCTGGCCGTGCCCAGAGAGTTGTGATAAATGGGGTGAAATCTTGTTGGCGGACAGTCACCAGCAGTGTCCCTCAGGGCTGTTTTGGGACCAGTCTTGTTTAATATCTTTATCAAGAGGGGATTGAGTGCACCCTCAGTAAGTTTGCAGATGACACCAAACTAGGTGGGAGTGTTGATCTGCTTGAGGGTAGAAAGGCTCTACAGAGGGACCTGGACAGGTTGGATCGTTGAGCTGAGGCCAAATCATATCAGATTCAATAAGGCCAAATACCGGGTCCTGCATTTTAGTCCCAACAACCCCATGCAGTTCTACAGGCTTGGGAGAGAGTGGCTGGAAAGCTGCCCAGCAACAAAGGACCTGGGGGTGCTGGAGGAGAGCCAGCTTAACATGAGCCAGCAGTGTGCCCAGGTGGGCATGAAGGCCCACAGCATCCTGGCCTGTATCAGGAATAGCATGGCCAGCAGGAGTAGGGAAGTGATTGTGCCTGTGTACTCCACTCTGGTGAGGCCTCACCTCAAGTACCCCTTACTACAAAGAGGACACTGAAGTGCTGAAGCATGTCCAGAGGAGAAGTACCAAGGTCACGAGGGGTCTAGAGAATAAGTCATACGAGGAGAGGCTGAGGGAACTGGGCATAAACCACTTAAATCTTATTCCAGGGATTTTTAACAGCTTGCTAGTTAAGGTACCATAATTCTGTTGCATATTCATTATATAGAAATTGCTTGTTGTTCACCTGCCCTGAAAATTGACTATTTATTTATTTATTTTGCTATTGCCTTTTTCATCCTTTTCCTTCCTTCAGTTACAAAATATTAAGACCAGAAGCTCAAACTACATACTTAGGTATACACTTACAACTATCCTTAACATGCTGCTTCCCTGTATATGCTGTCAAAGAAATGTTGCTATTTTAGATTCCTAAGCTTTAGTTGTCACAAAGAATGCAACTGTTTTGCAAGCACAGGTTGTGTGGGTAATCACACTGAACTAGTCAGCTCTCCCACTCAGCTCTTTTCCTAAAGTAAATCACCACCTTAAGGAAATTATTGTGGTAAGTGGCTGTTTTTCTCAGCCTGTAGCCTTCCTCTCCTTGAAAACACATCTAATATACCTTTGCCATTTCAGGCAGCGAAAGTGGGATATAGGGCTACTTTAAAGTCTTTTTGATGGAATTTATATAGATAAGAGCTAGAGCTATACTTGTACAGTCTAAGAGCTGTACTTCTGTTGCTGAGTTGAGAAATTGGTGAAGAGCAACTCGCATCAGAAAGGATGGAACAAGTAAAATGTTTGGTGCAAACACTTAAAACAGGGTCTCACAAGAATTTGTTTGAAGCCGACTGGAACAAGGCATAAGGAAACCATGAACTACTGAGAGAAAAACCACCGCAGGACGGATGGAGTGGACTCGTCTGTCACTCCCTGTAAACTATGTGGATGCAGAAAAGATGAGTTTCTACCAATATAAACATACATTACACATTACATGTCTTTCTCTTGTTTCCCACTGCTCACTCTCCTTGGTATCCACTGATTTTGATTGTGCTAAAATAAAAAACAGTCATTTTATTTCTTTAAGCCAACAAAAACACTCCAGTAAAAAACATAACATATAAATCACATACAGTAAATAAATTTACTACAACCCCCCCACACCCCCCAGACAATACTCCTTTAATAGATTTGGCACTTTCACCATGTTTAACTAAGTACAACTTTCCACAGTACCATATGCAATGCTAAATCCTAAGTGAAGAAAGGCCTTACAGTGTCCTGCTCTACTGGGGCAGGAGGGAGGGAGGGACACAATAAAGCACACCAATAAAAATATCTAGTCTATATCAAGCGTACCTCTCCACTAGGGAATTTAATAGAAAAAAAAACCAACCCTACCACTTACAACTTAACACCAAGCTGTCTTTCTGGCAAGCAGGATTAGAGGTTTATGCTAAACACAATCTTATGTTCAAATACAGAGATAAGCAGCATTATCCCAAAACCCAACAGAATTCCAGCATTCTGTAACAGGAAGTATCCCCAGCGGCTACAACCATGATCACTGGCATCGTTGTGGAGCATTTCAGGCACCTAAACAAGCAAACAAAAAAAAGTGTTAAATGTCTTCAAAATAAACAATTTTGTCAAACCCAGCTCCTCAACCATGAGGCAGCGGAGACTTGCTCCTCTGCTCTTTCCTGTTGACTGCATTAATGAGGTGTCACTCAACAGGAACAACATTATCAGAGTCTACTTTCATATTTAGAAACAGAGAGAATCTGTAATGCTCTAATTACTGTTTTCATGATAATTATGCTGATGTCTTAATCATATCCTGAATAAATTGCTGGCTTATTTACCAACTGATTTAATGAAGCCACACCAAGAATTTTATTCTTAAAAATAGTTAAGCTTTCACTATTTTGTACTTACGTACAAACGATCTTCTGAGGTACAGCACAGGTTTAAACACAATTCTGTCTTCATCCCAAGACGCAGTAATGATTTAGTGCAGAGGCCAAAGCACGTTTGGTGGTGCGGATAAGTAGCCGATAAGGCTGCAAGTTGCGCACTCTCTGCTACAGCAGCCACTGCCAGAAGCCAATTTTTTACCCTACTTCTGCTGTTAACTGCCTCTGTGTAACTAAGGGAGAAACAATCTCTGTTCTGACACTAACCTAAACAGCAGCAATATGCCACCTAAACAATCATTTAACCGAGCACTTCAGGCTGCCTACCTATCGGCACCTACAGGTTAGCTGAGGGAGAAAATCCAGAAGAATGTATTTTGAGATCAAAATACAATT
Organism: Jacana jacana; assembly: GCA_013400555.1. Taxonomy (NCBI): domain Eukaryota; kingdom Metazoa; phylum Chordata; class Aves; order Charadriiformes; family Jacanidae; genus Jacana; species Jacana jacana. Next base: position 125,829 of record VZTM01040715.1, on the reverse strand, counting down.
AGCACTAATTCTTCAATTATCTTATAGACATGCAGGTAGGCTTAGCCACTTACCATATCCACAAGTGCCACATACATGAACAAGCCAGCAGTAAGTGCAAATATCCACATGGAAACGTTGTCTGCATAATGGCCGATAAGAATCCCGGTGGCCATGCCAAGGTAGGCCAGCATAGCGGACAGAGCGTTGTAGAGCACAGCCTGCTTGACAGTCATACCAGCTTTCAGGAGTACTGCAAAATCTCCTACAATGGGGAAAAACCAAAACATTCTCATCCCCAGGCAATGGTTGCAGCATTCATGAGATCCCTCCCCCCCACTTACAGGATTCCTACGTTATTTTTATGCTCCCTTTTCTTTTTTTTCCTTATAAAATCACCTATCACCAGGGGGCAGAAAATGAAAAAGCACACACAAAGAACATCACATCAGCAAACACCAAGTTTATAAACATGAAGTGCCAGAACTTTTGGAAGAAGAGGCCTTTAGAGCATTTTGCATGTAAACCAACACTGTAAAATACTGCAGAACCCAAAGAACTTCCAAAGAAGTTCCTCAAATAAAATATTCCCACTTGATTGCCTAAAGCAGTGGTGGTGATTACAGTCACTATCCTGTAACTGGCCTTTGTATGTTAAGTCTAGCTGTTTCATAAGTTTAGAAATCATTTCCTCATTAATTTGTGTAAGTGATCCTTAACATCATCTTTGCACTGGAAGGAACGACAGCTGCCAGCCAGGAACAGGTTTCCCATGATTCAGAAGAGATCCTTTGCTCTTGTTGTTTAGATAAATAAGATCTAAAACCAGTGTGAAATAATATAAGCTTATTATTTGGAAATAGAATGGATACTACAGAAAAATGTAGGTGACCACCCATTAAAGTAAACAAAAGTAGTCTTCAAAGCTGAGTAATTTGTTACAAAAGCTTTTCCCACAAGATATTGTGATTAAGATGAGCTGGCACATTATAAATATCGGTGAGAATTAACAAAAGAATCATCCTCTAAAAAAAGAATTTTATCTCCAGCTAACGTCAGGTAGTGCCATTGTTTCAGTGTTCCTACGCCACTCCGTGTCCTCTGTTAAAGACAGTATTGCTATCCAGCTTTCTGTGATAAAGACAAAAAACTAAATTTTAAAATATTTTTCTTGTTTCCCAAGTCAAGAGAATGTTTGAATCAAAAATTATCAGATTCGTAACAAGAATTTTGCATGCATGTAACTAACAACGTTTAGTACATGCAATTACAAAGTTTGATGATTTCTGTGGAATTTATATCAAGATGAACAAGCCCCAATTCCTCACATCTACAAGGTACATTTTCTCCAGAGTACTGTATTTCTGTAGAACATTATTGTACAGCCAGACAAACACATCAAACTGTAGATTAAGCAGTTTGATGTACACGCATACTGGTTTACAAGCTCCATTAAATGAAATCAAACATTCTACTTTCTAGGAAATTAAACCTGAAAAAGTGTGAGCAAGCTGTTCTTCCCTCGATCTATACACCAGCTATGTCTGTGGCCGTGACAGCTAGGAAACAAATACCAGCTGCACATTCAAAATGATTCCACAGTTGGAAAGGTGAGCTTCAATCCAAGTTAAACTACGCAGCTACCTCCTGTTCTCATGGGCTGCCCAGCAAAAGGGCCAAAGACTACACGTGTAAGATGCGTTTCCATGAGAAACTGTTGTCATGAATTTAAATCACTTGAGTTGGGAAGACAAACTATTTCTAGGGAAGATTTCTAAGTAGTTCCAAGTTTAATTTAGAGCTCCAGCAGTTCTTGCCAAGACTTAATGAAAAAGGAGTGACGTTCTGCAGAAAAGTTTGACTAATCATGACCTTCCTTTTAACAGCACTCACCCAAGAATAAGATTAGGATAAGGAATATTAATAAACAATTTTAATAATTAAATCACTCATAATTATAACAATCTGTAAATAAGTTAAAAGAATTCTTGGTTAGACAATCTGACACAGATCAAGTTTTCTGACCAAATTTTGTTGTGCCACAGAAAAAAACCAAACACTTCTAATTCTTCAAAGTGCACCTGTAAGTACCTGTATCTGCATCATATGGAAATACTGGGGTCTTACCTAACTCATGAGGTAATTCATGGCAAAACACAGCCACAGAAGTGCTTAAACCGCTAGATAACCCTTCAGTAAAGGCTGCTCCTATGAAGAGGCAGGAAAGAAACACAAACAAAACCCGTTAGTGGATATTCAGACTTCCAAGTGCAGAAGCATTGTTACACGTGCTTGTACCAGATCAGGATGTATTAGTTTCATTTTTTTTTCTTACATTTCTGGAAACATTTATACTTCAACTGAATAGCGGTTTAGGACTCACAAGTATAAAATTCAGAAGCAACACAGAACCCCCCAAACTGCAAACCAGATTTCACTATCTTAATTCTGAACAAGGCCCAAATACTTTCAACAACACAACCCTCCCAAAAAATAAGTAATAAACAGAAATGCTCTCAGAAACAACACTTTTTTAAAGATACAAAGAGAAGGAAAAAGGCACCTCAACTGCTTCCAAGAGTCAGGCACTGGAAAAAGGGAAGCCAGTTTAACAGTAAGAGAGGCAATAGTCATGTGAAGTCAAAAGATTTGTGAGTTCTAGGCAGCTTGCACGTAGAGTAGAAGAATAAAAAACCAACAAACCACCACAATCTCCTTTTAAACTAGTCCAACATTCCTCATCTTTCTCGTTTCTCCACTCCTGTTGCTTGCTATTTTTCTTAATTGACAGCATCTCAGGAGGAAGCAGCACATGGCAGGACTGAGGAGCTGAACCACAGCGCAGGGACAGCATGGGAGGTCCCCACCTGCATGGAAGAGACTCAACCAAGAGGCGCAGCAGAACCACATCCAGCTTTTTCTTCAGCTGCTACCAGGAGCATGCCAGCAAACAAGGTGCTGCCAATAAGCAGTCAAAGATGCACGAGGCCACATCATAGCAGTGAGCATGCAAGGGACCCAAGAGTTACAATGGCAATGAGACCACAGGAGACAATCCCTTTTCTCCACTAGGGTTGCCACCCCCAAGTACTCCTGCAGCCTCTATCCAGGTGTAACTCCTGAGGGTGGACACTGCTCTCTAGGTCTTCATCTGAAAGAAGTGACTGATGCTCCTCCCTTTAGTGAGAGCAACAGCAACTTCACCTCTGCTGTAGCACCCAGTGAAGGAGAGGCAAGAAGTAGCAAGAAAGTATCTTTGGATCAGGGATAATGAATGGGGGATGGGGAAGGTCTCCAGAAAAAGTTCTACAGAGGCAAGAGCCCAAGTCCCTTCAGATTACAGAGGAAGGCAGGACCAGTTCTGGGCACCTCAACACAAGAGAGATATCGAGGTGCTGGAGCGAGTACANGGGTCTCTTCCAACCTAAATGATTCTATGATTCTATGACCAAAGCAGCACTGGACTGGAACAGGAAACATGAACTCCCAGATAGGCAAAATTTGGAAATGGTGAAGCCTGGCAACAGAAAGAACCATCCATCCCCACTTGCAGCCGCTAATCTAAAGCACATGGCCATGACCCTGGCAGCACTGGTGAGGCTGTTCCTGGGATTCTCTGTCATGGTTCAAGGTGGATATGAATACTGTCCAACAGAGGCTGACAAGATGATCAAGAGGTCTACGTCACAAGACCTAAAAGCTTGAGGAAGCTGGGTATACTTCCCACTCCACCAGACTCAGGGGTGGTATAACAGCAGTTTATAAGTACCTTTAGTGAGCTTTAGTCCAAATATAAACAGATGACACAACAGGGGGATAAGCAGCAAGTCACAACTTGGGAGCTTCAGGGTGGACATAAAATAAAACCTTCCTTACTGAGACAGTAGTGCAACAGACAAGGTGAGCCACAGACCAAATGGAATCTCCCCATGTGAGGGGGCTTCCAAAGCGTGGCTGTGCAAAGTCATGACTGATCCAGTCTAGCAATCTCAAGAGCTGCTTCAAGCAGAGGGTTTGGCCAGATGACCTCTAGAGGTCACACATTTCTATGACTACTTGTGAAACCCAATTTGAGATGCACAGCATGCAAGACAAAAGCTATTTTGGCTTAAGGCCTTAGCTCAGGAATGGTTTCCACTCTACTCCAAAACATGCAGTCAAGGAGTCTGCATAGTAATTAACAGGTAAGTCAGAGGATTTACTGCTACTTGACTAGCAAAAGAGGTTATTAGTCAACACTATCAATCTTTTCTAGGTACTGGTCTGCTTCACCCACCATAGTTTTGGAGTCAGATTTTCAGAGATGAACAGGATAGCTACAGTTATCTCCTAAAGACAAGAGAATTCATCAGCATTCAATTAGGTTTCATTATCTGAGAAGACTACATAAGCAGAGGAAGGTAGAAGGTAATTACCTTCTCTCATGCCAGCACCCTCAACAGTCTACATGTTCCTCTGTGTTACTGTCTCAAAGTGTTTTCCCAATCTTAGAATCATAGAATCATAGAATCATTTAGGTTGGAAGAGACCCCTGGGATCATCAAGTCCAACCATCAGCCCTACTCTACAAGTTCTCCCCTACACCAGATCCCTCAACACCACATCTAATCTACTCTTAAACACAGTCAGGGAGGGTGACTCCACCACCTCCCTGGGCAGCCCATTCCACTGACTGACCACTCTCTCTGTGAAAAACTTTTTCCTAATGTCCAGCCTAACCCTACCCTGCTGCAGCTTGCAGCCATTCCCTCTTGTTCTGTCGCTCATTGCCCGTGAGAAGAGACCAGCACCAACCTCTCTACAATGCCCTTTCAAGCAGTTGTAGAGAGTGATGAGGTCTCCCCTCAGCCTCCTCTTCCTCAAACTAAACAACCCCAACTCCCTCAATCCATCCTCATAAGCCTTGTTCTCCAGGCCTCTCACCAGCTTCGTTGCCCTCCTCTGTACTCGCTCCAGCACCTCGATAAGTGATAAGTCTTATCACTTATTAGTGGAAAACTAAAAATACAAGAATCCACCTTAATCACACAAGGTAAATCTGGTTTCCATTGACCACAAAGGTAAGCTTTGCAAAGTACCTGGGTGGCTGATATATATATATATGTGACTGTACAAGGTACAGCCATACAGCAACCCAAGATACACAGCAACCAAAGTACAGACTTGAATAACAGGAATATCTATTTTTATTTTTCACCGCTAAAAAGATGTCCTGAAGCATTAACAAATTGAAGACTACACTAATATAGCTGGTATTATCCCCTCTCAAATAGTTTATTTAATAGTGTCATGGTATCTTAAATGTATCTTAAGGCACCACCTCTCAAAGGAGAGCTAAAGAAAAAAATACACACAGGTTAGTGTAAAAATTGTGTTCTGCACTTTAGTTATTTCGCTGAAGCTGAACAGAAGAGATCAAATCACAGGAGATCATTTTGTACAAATCAGCTGCAACTGTTCCATGCTTTAATTAAAAAATAAAAAATAACAATTAAAAAAAGGCACTTTAAAACGTTATTCCTCCACAACTAGCACAACAGGTTTGAGGGAAATGCTGAATAACAAATCACATGAAATGAACTTAAGTAAAGGCTTATTCTGGCTAAGGCTATTTCGCAGAAGCACTCACAACTTCATTTAAATACAGGTAAAATACTATACAAGTACTATTGGCATTTCCTCAACATCATCAAGTTAATGTTTTTCTATGATACTTTTGAGTACACCCAGAACTGAAGGAAACCCATATTTCCATTAGCCTGAACAAGCTACACAGCAGGACTTCTAAGAGCTATTGCTCTCACTTGTTCAATAAGCCTTTATTAGCCTTCCTCACACTTTTCCCTTCATAACTATAAAGTCATAGCTCCTTCCCAAATCTCTCTAGTGCTAAGAGGTAATTGATTCTGCATGTCATTTGTATGCAAATCCTCCTCCTCCTACCAAATTTTCACTACTGATCTTGCTCAGAAATTTACATTCCATGCTTCAACTGTCATCAAAAATGAGATTAAATCAGAAGGTCTCTTTTCAAATTATACTTTGAATTGACTGAATCTGAACAACTCTAAGTACCACTGTGAGAAAATAGTTATTATAGGTTTTCTCCTCAAACAAGAATGAACTTGTTTCTACAGTGAAATTCAGAGAAAGACTCATATTGCTGAGCTGACCCCAGTATGCTATACAAGCTGGAAATTAATCCAGTACCTGTAAAGATTATCTTGAAATACTTAAATCAAGATTATGAAAGACTAGCATAAGAATTGAGGATTACTGATTTGATTTCACTTTCTATAATTTACTTTAACCTTTTACATTTAATACACCTGCAGTCTAACTCTTCCTTCTAGAAGAAAGAACAAGAGTGCACAAACCTGACCCCCCAGCCAGATGTCCCAAACATAATATCAAGCTGTTCTTTTAGTGATAAAGAAATTTGAGGTGAAGCATTGTCAAAAAAGACTGAACAACTACAACGTGTAAAGGAAAAACAGGGACACAAACCAAGTAGGAACAAAAGGTAAGTGCTGTGATTACATGTAAGATGCATACTGGTTTAAACTTACACAAATTCAACTAAAAATATTTACTATTATGTTCTATTTTAAGAATAAGATAGAGTAGAGCATGACTGGGGTGTTTTTAAATACTTTTCCAAGAAGAGACACTGAGCCTGTTGCAGACAACAGCACACTGAGCATCTGAAGGAATCAACTTTTGCTACACTCCTTCAGTTGAAATAGATACCTTAATCCAAAAGCCTGAATAAGGCAACATGTAGTGAACTTATTGGTATCTTCTCCATTAATCATATTTCTGAAGAATAATAGGTAATTAATGTCCTATTAATTAATGCCCTACTCACGCATTCCTAAGATACTAGTGGAGGCAAGATCTGAGAATCTGGATGTGACAGGACTGCAGTGCAGAACTGTAAAAGCACCTTAGAGAACACAATGCCTTGGACCAAACCCATTTGACAGTAAAAAATGAATGCATTCCTACTTCCCACAACACAAAAATCACACATACGTATAGTTCTCCAATCCATTTGTGTAATTTCCAGGCTCTGAAACCAAAGTTGATGTTCCTACTCACCAATGCTCTGGGGAAACTTACACATGATGTGTAACGAGGGCCCAGTATTGGCAAAGCCCGGTGTACAAGGTATAGAACCTGAACCTGCTGTGTAACAAGTGAAGGCAGAGGGGAAAAGAAATAAAGAAGCCAATGATACTATTGGCCTGGCCAGAGTAAAAGCATAGGTGCTTTGTATGTGACCAAAGTTAACAAGCTTGTATTAAAAAAAAACTAAAAATATTGCTGAGTACTTACAGGCATAGAAATACAACATCAGCTCTAAGCCCTAAATATCGTTTTATGAGCCTAGCTTTAGTTTTGAAAAACGTTAGCTTTAACTTTGTTAATAGAAGAACAAGCCAAGTTTATAAATTTCCTAAAGAAACTTAGCTGTAAGCACATCACTTTTAGTTTATTTGTCACTGATCTCCAGGTTGTTAAACTGGAGACTCTTCTCATTCATTCAGAGCTGCTGCTATCAGATAAAAGTTTCACCTTCAAAGATCCACCATTAATTAGTTATGTTCCTAATAAAGAGATACGTAAGGTAAGAACTGGAAAGATAAGCGACAGCAAGACTTTGCTGTCTTCACATGTAACAAAGGTGCAGAGTCCAAGCTATAACTTACCAATTGCTAGGCCATCACTAAAATTGTGTAGTCCATCTCCCATAATCACCATCCAGGCCAGAGTCGCTATCCCCGCATCCTTCAGCTCTTCACGTGAGTAGCGCTGACTGTGACTGTGGGGATGATGGTTCTGATGATGATGGTGATGCAGAATATGATGGTAGTCATGGTGGTGATGACTAAGGTAATCTGTCTGTCCTAGAGTGTCATGTAAGTGAGAGTGACATTTGTTTCTACAGCCCCTGGATACATATTCATTGTCAGCCTCCTCTTGATGAGAATGAGCTATCATCACTTCTTCTTCTTCCTGTACAGCTGGCTGCTGAGAAATGAAGGGTGATGGATCTTGAGAGTCTGTCCCTAGATAGCCTTCAGGCCCTGTTACAAAAACCCAGAGTATAATATGTACTTTTTAAATCACATAGGAAGCAAAAAATACAATGAACAAGTTGAATAAGTGATACAGTAAACGAACAAGTCAGTTGAGACTGATACCCCAGCTTCTTCTACCAGAAGGTTTTTCCCCCCCAAGGGCTCCACAACTTTTTTCTTTAATCAGACTTCTGAGATAATTCCCAATATTTCAAAATAAGAAAAACTTTTCATTTCTGTCCCTTACAACTGAAGCAGCCCCTGCATTATGGCCACAAATGCCTCCTAAGAGGTGAAAAAAATCCAACTTTTAAACAAAACCCAATGCAATGTAAACACAACAGCCAGTTTCACAGCACGAATGCTGTTAGTTCCATTGCTTCAGAAAGCCCAAGTGTCTGGAAAGCATACGCCATTTAGTCATCTTGGGGCTGAAGACTAAGAATGTAGAAGAGGATTACATTACAGATAATTGTGGAAACTCCTGTATTTCATATAAATACAGGAGCTTAAGTTTGAACACCTGAAAAATAACTACTCAAAAATAAAAGTCACCACAGACCATGAAACATCCACATTTAAAACAAAAGCAGCACACTAAGGTTAGTTATTTTAACTCCTAAAACTTGCCAAATTCTTCCCCTGCAATTAAATGAACAAATATACTTTTTTCTGCATTACTGACAACTCTTTCATGAGTTATAAATTATTCTGAAAAACTGAATCCTTCCTTTAGCTCTAAGAGCCTCACCTCTAGTGAGGTGTTTTGATTTGCAGTCCAAATACCTCAACTAACCTCTAGGATTTTATATTATCATCAGCCTTATAAATGAATAAGTACTCAAACAAAATCCAGACTTAAAATACACAGAAGTCTGAACAATGGCTCACTCATATAACATCTAACATTCTAAAGAGAAGAGCCAGCAGGTACAGCTGTATTCACAATAGGCACAGTCAGAAGAGCTTCACAGGATGACTTCAACTGCTGTTAAATCAAGAATTAAAAAAGACTTAAGGTTTCAAAACTGAATTCACTACTTCCATCCTATTGATTCTTTTTAAAAGGAAAGCAGCAAATAGAGCTAGTCCTCTACACATCAATGCACAGACAGGTTTCCTTTTGAATAATTCAAGTAGGCAGTGATTTAATCTACAGGAAAAAGCAAATCTATGAGTTGACATCAGTCAGGTGGGTTTTTTTTGTTTTAAACTGTGCTGCCATAAAACAACAACTCTGCACTATTGCTCAGACTTACGGTCATCTGTGTCTAACTTTTCTTCATTCGCTGAGAACTTCTTACTTTCTCCATCATCTTCATTTTTTTTCTTATTCCAAAAGAAAATACTGCAGTTATCAATATTTTACTTTTTTTTTTTTTTTCAGGAAAATATTTTTTTCATG
>VZTM01040715.1:60496-110026 GCA_013400555.1 Jacana jacana | reverse complement strand
GGGCGGCTGCGGGCGGCTCTGGCGACTGTGAGGGCGGGGCGGAGGCGGAGAGAAGACCCCCACCTCTTCCCCCTCCGACTCCTTCCGCTCGCTGCCGCCCACCCTCGCAGCGCCGGTGCCCCGCAGGGGTAGGACGTGTGGGGTGCTGCTCTGGCGTCCTGGGTGCTTGTGTGGGCCGTTTAGCCCAACCCGCCCCAGGCGGAGAGGCCTTGAGCCCCAGGAGGAACCGTGTCAGCCGGCAAAGCGGGTGAGGGTCAGTGGTAGAGAGGAAGTGGCCCGGGTGGAGGACTGCATCCTGAGAAGGGCCTTCTTTCTGAAAACACAGAGATTTGAATTTAGTTCTGTTTGGAAGACGGTGGTTCGGTGGGAGGTGTGAAATACTCCTCAGTGAAATACTCCTCAGTGAAATACTCCTCAGTGAAATACTCCTCAGTGAAATACTCCTCAGTGAAATACTCCTCAGTGAAATACTCCTCAGTGAAATACTCCTCCGTGAAATACTTTCTCAAAGTAGAACTCGCACTGGATGTGAAGCTGTGGTTGAGGTGAACGCGTCCCAGGCATCCATTAGATCTTTGGAAAGGAGGTGGCATGAGGTCTTGAAAAGAGTGCACGCCTGGGGTATGGTCAGGCGAGGAATGGAAGGGAACTGGCCGGTCGTAAATAAGGGGTGCAGGTAAATGGCAAGCAATGGGTTTTTTCTGACATCCACCAGGGTATTGCTGTCAGCGCTCTTTGGGCGAACCTGCCATTGTAATTCATGATCTGGCAGAGGGAAATTGCTCTTCATGCATGAACGAACAAAGAGACAGTAAAAAAGGTCTGAGATCACCTCGGAGAAAGGCTTGAAATGCGCTGAGAACATGGCACTTTCTTCTGAGTAGGCATACTGGATGTTTCAGTTGTTGCTTTGCTGTGCTGCTTTCCTGAACTGGGCATGACCCTCTGACCGCTGTATATCCCGGGTGCAGGCTCTTGCGTTTCTTCCTCCACCACTTGCAGAGTTTTACTTTCTACCATCATGTCCATGAGTACTGCTTGTACAGTGGGTGCCGTTCTGCTTGTCTGTACCAGCGGGCTTTGGAATTGGGCCTCTCTTGTGTGATCAGTTGCCAAGGTTTTTCAGCTCGCTGCAATGTAAAGATGGCACTGCATCCTGCCCCAGGACCTAGCTTTCTTCAGGGCTCTTGAATGTTATGCCAACAAGTTAATATCCAAAACATTCTCAGCCATGTTTTTCCTGCTCTCTGCTGCTCCTGACAGCAGCGCCTCGCTTGCCAGTCAGGAGATGACAGATCTGGTTTCTGGTGCCTCTAACTAGCTGACTGATTTAGAACTGTTTGTGAGTTCAGCTGACTGTATTGTGAACAACTCTGGAAACAGGGAGCAACACATCACAAGATTATGGATTTATTCCATAAAATATTGGAAAAAATACTATGTCACTCAGCCTTATTTGTTTTTGTATTTGTTTTTGTTTTTTCTTTCCTGGGGGAAGAGGGAGAGGCTATAAATTGCAGGAGTGGCTGGGTTTTTTTTTCCTGTAATGGTATTTCATTTTGCATGAATACTGTTTGCCAGATGCCTTTGTAATATCTCAGTAACACAACATTTATGCTTAAGATGCTAATGTTAGGTCTTTGATTGTTGTAAATGATTTTTTTTTTTTTAATTTCCAAATTACAGTTGCTGAATAGTGGAGCCTGTTTTTTTCTAGCCTCTTGAATGCATCTGCTGCCTCCTGTGTTTCATTCTGGTTCATTTATTCTGCTGGATCCAGCACTGGCTGGAAGGACAATCCCAAAGGGTGGTGCTTAATGGAATTAAATCCAGCTGGTGGCCGGTCACAAGTGGTGTTCCTCAGGGCTCAGTANACCTTGAGTCTTGTGTCCAGTTCTGGGCACCTCAGCACAAGAGAGATATCGAGGTGCTGGAGTGAGTACAGAGGAGGGCAACGAAGCTGGTGAGAGGCCTGGAGAATAAGGCTTATGAGGATCGATTGAGGGAGCTGGGACTGTTTAGTTTGAGGAAGAGGAGGCTGAGGGGAGACCTCATCACTCTCTACAACTGCTTGAAAGGGCATTGTAGGGAGGTTGGTGCTGGTCTCTTCTCACGGGCAATGAGCGACAGAACAAGAGGGAATGGCTGCAAGCTGCAGCAGGGTAGGGTTAGGCTGGACATTAGGAAAAAGCTTTTCACAGAGAGAGTGGTCAGTCAGTGGAATGGGCTGCCCAGGGAGGTGGTGGAGTCACCCTCCCTGACTGTGTTTAAGAGTAGATTAGATGTGGTGTTGAGGGATCTGGTGTAGGGGAGTAGGGCTGATGGTTGGACTTGATGATCCCAGGGGTCTCTTCCAACCTAAATGATTCTATGATTCTGTGAGAAACTCCAGGGCTTTCTGCTGTGCTCCTCTCTCTTTAGTGGCTCATTCTCATGTCAACAAATTATTTCCCATCTCAGAGAAATTAGCCTGTTTTAACTAAAGAAGCAATTATTTGGAAGGTCCTTTTGTGCCCTGCTTAGTGGCACTAGGGCCTGGGGAAGCTCTAACTGCCAGGGTCGGGCTTTGAAGGATATCATTTTCTTACAAGTCTTGACCATAGTGACACCATTTCACTCTAGACCTGTTTACAAATAGTTTTATCTGAAATTCTTAAAATAGTGAAGGATGGAAACAAAATATTAAAGTTATGCTATTTTTTCCCCACAGAATAGCTTTCATCTTTATCCTGATCCTTTGGTTATTGAAGTCAGTGCAGAAAGTCATAGTGATTTGAGCATGTGGTCACCAGGTATTTATAAATCAAAAACTTCATAGTTTGGGTCTGTTGCAGTTTTTGTTGTCGGCAATTTTGATTGTACTTTGGGTTCTTCAGTGCTTATGATGTATCTAGAATACTTTTGGGCTACATCTGGCTGGTGATCAGATCTGGCTGGTGATCAGTCATCTGTGGTGTTCCTCGGGGCTCAATTTTAGGGCCAGTTCTGTTCAATATATTTATCAACAACCTGGATGAAGGAGCTGAATGCACCATTAGGAAGTTTGCTGATTAGGAGGTGCTGTTGACTCTCTTGAGACAAGAGGCCTCATAGAGGGATATAAAGTGGAGCATCATTAATGGTATGAAATTTAACAAGTCCAAATGACAAATTCTGCCCCTAGGATGGAGTAACTAATGCCAGGCACAAGTATAAACTGGAAGAGAGGTCCCAGAAAGGGATCTGGGGGTGCTTGTGCACAGCAGGCTCAATAGGAGTTCCAGCGTGCCCTGGCAGCCACAAGGGCAAAATGCATCCTGGTGTGTATCAAACAGACCATAACCTGTTGGTGAAAAGAGGGGATTATCCCCTCTGTTCTCAGTGTTGGTGTGGCCTCACCTTGAGTACTATGTGCAGTTTTGGGCCCCACAGTTTCAGATGGGTTTGAAGGTCTTTGAATGCATGCAGAGGAGGGCAACAAACCTGGTGAAGGGTCTGGAAGAAATGTCCTGTGAGGAGCAGCTGAGGACTCTGGGTTTGTCTAGCCTGGAGAAAAGGAGGGTGAGGAGCTGTGTTGTTCTCTACAGCTTCCTGAGGAGGAGAAACAGAGAGGTAAGGGCTGACCTCTTCTCCCTGGGATCCAGTGAAAGGACGCATGGGAACGTTTCAAGGCTGCACAAGGGGAGGTTTAGACTGTACAGCAGGAAGCATTTCTATACCAAAAGGGTGGTCAAACAGTGGAATAGGCTTCCTAGAGAGGTGGCCGATGCTCCCTGCTTGTCAGTGTTTAAGAGGCATTTGGACAATGTCCTTAATAATGTGCTTTAGGTTTTGGTCAGCCCCAAACTGGTCAGGCAGTTGGATTATATGATAGTTGTAGGTCGCTTCCAACTGAAATATTCTATTCTAAAATATCAATATTAAAAATAATGTGTAAATTGCTAAGTTTTGCTTGATAATGTAACAGTAACACAGGAAAGTGTCTTAATGTAAGCCGTACGTGATGTGAGCATAGAGGAGCTGTGACAGGTGGTGAAACTCCAGTGAGCTAGTCAGCAAATGTGATCACACTGCTCCCTGTTCAGTCTTGTTACCAAACTCCATTTCTGACTGCTTTCCTGGGTGAGGGCCTGTCTGTTCTGTGTAGGTGGATATCTAAGTGCCAGCAGCTGGAGGGGGAACCCAGGGTCACAGAGGCCCATGCTTCTGTGATACCAGCAGCTAGAAAGACTGGAGTGCATGGAGGTCTGAGGGCCAGCAGCTGGAGAGAAGGCCAAACATCATAGGTGTCTGTGTATCAGGAGAGGAAGAGACTGCAGTGCATGCATATTGTGTGGATACAGAAGCCAGTGTGTGTGATTGCTAATGAACATTAAGCTGGACTAGCAGACTAGTAGGGTAAGAGACTTGGGAGCTGGGTACTGAAGCAGCTGTGAGGCTGGGCTGCATACTGGAGGGACTAGGAGGTTCAAGTGAGCTGTGGAAGGACCCATGGGAGCAGGGGATAACATACAGGAGAGCCCATTTCCACATGCCTTTGTGGAGGAGGCAACTGGAAGACTAGGGGTTTCAGGGGCTGGGTACTAGATAGCCTAAGGGGTTTACCAGGGTCATACTGTGTGTGTGTGTGTGTGTGCATGCCAGCAACCCATGTGGGGCTACCGGCCTCAGGGGTTTGTGTGTCTGGATGCCAGCAACTGGAGTATCCTTAGGCCAGTTACTGGACAGTGTCTAAAAGAGCAGCTGCTGGAGCGATCTGTATTGTATCCATGTGCATGTTCCTACTAACGGGCTTTCATCCTAATTAGCTGAATGGGGGAACAGAATGCATTGTTGATGATTGTGTGAGGGCTGCAGTTCTGTCTATGTGTCTGTGAGGCTGGGTACGTATGTCTGTGTATACTCTGTGCATCTCCAACTCTGGAGAAAACATGGCTGAAGCCTTACTACTGGCTGGACCCAGAGCAGTAACAGCCTGGCTCTACTGAGCAGCAAGATTAGGTACCCTCTAGTAATTATTGTTGTTTGGGTTATTGTGGTGGTATTAGGTCTAGACACAGAAAGGCTGAGTTTTCAGGAAGGAGAAGAATACAAGCAGCAAGAAAGTATACTAGAAGAGAATATGGAGAAAAAGAGAAAAGGGAAAAAAAAATATAAATGCTCCAAGGAGCCGTATTCAGAATTTTAGAACAATGGACTTTGTTATTACAAGGCTATATATGTATACACAATATATACAATATACACAATAAAATATACACTATACAATAATTTTATACTTCATCGTAAATTGTATTAACTGGAAGATGCTCAAGGAAGAGAATAAGAGCATTTATTCATGCATGACATGCTTTTAAGTAGCATAAATTATTACATATCTTCACAAGGGAATCTACACCATAATTCCAAGGTATCCCAGAATGGAGATTCTGTTCCTTTTGCCATAGGAATGTAATAGTTAAAGTGTCAGAGTACAGTTTATCATTTGGAATTTATAGCTTTTATTTACTTCTGAAAGTTGCCAAAAAGATTCTGCATCATAGAACACACACATTTTGTATGTGTCTAAAGCACAGGGGTAGTAGTTCTTTCATCAAAAAATTTCTGCTTAATCAGAAAAGGTTCTATTTGACAAACACAGCAGTGATAGCTTCCTTGTTTGCCTGTTCCTTTTTTCCTCATTTGATTGCGTAAATAGAAGCCCAAGTCTCAAATGCCCTGGTTTAGTCAGCAAAGATGGGCTACAGCTCTTAATGAGATAGCCTTGGGCTTTTTGACACTCATTGCCTTCATTTCTTTACCTGAGGTAACAATGCAACATTCGCTTGCAATGAGGCAAATCGTGGTGAAGGACGATGTTCATGGTAGCAGCGTGTTCTCTCCAGTTTTAGGTGCAGTGTCCTGTAAACGGGATGTTGCACTAGGATGACCTCTGTTGTGGCTCCTTCATTTGGGCTGAACACAGTAATGGATTTATGTCTGGCCACTTCTCCCTTTGACACAGTCTGCTCCTCTTTTGCATCCTGCTTTGCTTCGTCATAACAGAAAAATGATGCCATCTTAGTTTGTGTATTTTGAAAATGGATTGTAATAATGGAAGTCATAGCTTCTTGATGTACTGTTGGAATAAATTGTTAGTGTTCATGATACTTGGCAAAGCTAGGAGAATTAAGAGCTGGATTCAAAAAGCGTATATGAGCACAGTGGGTTTTGCTGCATTTTAGGCTCTCTGCTTGTCGTGGCTCTGACCAATGGGACAGATGATGACCCCTCCTCCCCACCCCACTAAGGAAAAGAGAGGAGAGGAAAGGATTAAAGAGTTGCAGGAGTTTAGGAAAAAAAACCTACTTTAATGAAATATTAATAATAATAATAAAAAACAATAAAAANTAGCAGTAAGTATAAGCAAGGGCCTCTCTGCTGACCATCCCTTGGTATAATCAGGTCTGATCACTGTGAGACGAAACACTCTCTGAACAATGTGCTGTTAATTTCGGGCTTGAGTTGGTTAAAAGAGGCCCAGCTAAAAGAGTAAAACTACTGAACAGAAAATTGGTTTGTTTTACCTCAAACCAGGACACTGCTGGATACAGAAGATGATTGGGAGTCATGCATTCGGGAAGTTGTCTTTCTAATCTCAAATTTAAAATCAATGCTTTTGAACCTAAGTGCGTTTGAAATCACTGAAGCGAATGGAAGCTCAGCAGCTCAGAATCCAAGGCCACTTATTTACATTCTGCATTCTGGATCTAGCCTTCTCATGCCATTTTAAAAGATTGTCATTGATGACTAATTAAAGCTTAAATTCTGATTGGTTAAGCTGTTATTACTGCCATTAAGGTAATACATGAAGAAAACTTGCTCTGAAAGAAGGATTAGATCAGAGATGCAGATGTTTACTGTATATTCTGTACATTGAATTTGTGGCACTGTTTCTCTGTGGAGCTTTCTGGAAAGAAATCACAGAAATCACAGAATGGTTTGTGTTTGTACTAGCAAAATACTGCTGTTCTCTTCAATATCTGCCGTTTTGTTCAATTTGTTGAAGGTGTTTCCCATCTTTTACTTTACGCCAGTAAAGTAATGTTTTCTTGAAGCTACTCCCAAGCACAATAAAAACATCTTCTCACTTGTTTAAGTTTCTTCAGATCTTCATTAGGTTCCTGTTTGTCCAAAATAACAGCTACAAACAAGCTAAGTAGAATCTACAAAACGATTGCAAATTATTTGTTAAAGCTTGTCTTATGTTTCTTAAGAATCATAGAATGGTTTGGGTTGGAAGGGACCTTAGAGATCATTGAGTTCCAACCCCCCTGCCATGGGCAGGGACACCTCCCACTAGAGCAGGTTGCTCATAGCGCCATCCAGCCTGGCCTTGAACACCTCCAGGGATGGGGCATTCTCACAGTCTTAGGGGATACACAAATTGCTTGTTTATGTTCCTCAGAATAGGTGGTGTCCAAAATACATTTTATTAGTTGTACCCGATCAGATAAACTCTAAAGCTGCCCCTCTAGGTACACTGCACCTCTGCAGCTGCTTAGCATATGCAGGGTTTCTAGATGCACTGGTCTTCAGGACTTCTTGTAACATTTCTAGTAGGAAAAAGGAGATGTGAGTAGGAGACGTGTTGGTGGCCTCAAGACTTGCCTGTTTTGATAAACTGGTACTCTGGTGTCTTCAATTTTGTTAAATCATCGCTGGTTTTAGGTGCACTTGTTTCAAAGCTGCGGTACAAAAATAACCTCATACAGCGTATGACAGGTGCCACAATAATGTTTAGGATTATTGTCATTCTAGTTTCTTCTGCCTGGCATGTATTAAGTTTGGATGGTATAATATCTCTTGTGAAATAGAACACAAGTAGATAACTTGAAAATGTGGCACTGCAATTTTTTTTCCTATCAAACTAATTTCCTTTAAACCTGTGTTTTCCTGAAGCAGCATCCATCAGATCTTGTCGGCAGCACAATGAGGCACCTACTGTATATTGTCAGTGGAATACCAATTAGACTTTAATTTTACCACATGTCCAATCAAAAGAGCTATTGCTTTCACATGATGGCAGAAGGTCATTAAAACAAATGATCTTGCTGCCAGATGATGACAACAAAACCACAGCTCAGTAAGTAGTGTATCTGTTATTGGGCACTGACAGCACACTAAATGCTGTGCTGCGCTTGCTTTTTCATTCTGACTTATTTCAGGTGATCTGATGGCCTGAGAGCTATAGCTAAAACATGCCCTCCTAACTTAACCTTTTAAGATGCAATACTATTTGCCTCAGACATACAAGTACATGGATACTTTTAATGTCATAGCTGTCAAATTCTGTAGCTTTTCCTTTGCTTTCAGCTGTTGCTTGCAGTTTTAGTTCTTAAGAGTTCCTTCTAGAAGAAACAGTACCCTGTCCTTTAGTACCTTGAATGATTGTTCTCCAACCCTGTGAAAATAAGTGCTGGTGAATTACTTAAGATGTCTTTAAAGATTCAGTCAGCTGGATTCTTTGAAGTCTTTCACTTCTCATTCTGCTGTGAACCATGACTAGTTCAATGCTATCTTCCTCTTGGGACATCAGAGAATTTCCAGATTCTAACTTTCCTGTATTTCTCATCCTACTTTGTTTTGAACTTTCTTCCTGTAAGAAAATTACCTGGCTTCTTCCTTTCCTCAGCTGGAGAGCAGAGGACTTTGCAAAATTCCAGAGCCATCCAATTACTACTACATCACAGCTCTGTGTCAATCACACAAAGTTACTAAAAATGTGTTAGTCCTTTTACATCCAAAAAATAACAGAACTTTACATACTGATAAGAGTGATCATTTCCTGTGGTTTCAAGATCTCTGTGCAAAAGTTAAGTAGGGAAATAAAATGGGAAGTAGAGCATAAGTGACAGCAAAAATCATCTTACTCTATATATAAAGAATTCCGGTTCAAGCCTTTGTCATTCTTTTTCCTGTGCCGAGCTGTTCTGCTCAACAATACCATCAACATGAGAGCTCCTGCAGAGGTGCTGCACTAGCAGTAGCAATCAAGGATTTATGTGCTTACTGTGCAATAGTCAAGTTTAGGCACCCAGTTTATGGGGTGGTGTTTTCCTTGGGATTTTGTCTTTTTTGTTTGTGGTGGTGGTTTGGTTTTTTTTCTGCTTTCTGCTTAACCTCTTGTTAGAAACCAAAACTCACACTGATAGTAAATGGTCCTGTAAGAAGTTCTCAGCATGTCTGTAAATCAAGTTGCAAGTGAGCATCCAAAAAGAGGAGCATTACCATGAGCCTCACTGACCAGATGACCACATCTCTTCCGCTTCCTCCACAGCTGAGGGGAGTTTATTTTCTTCAAAGTGCCACCACAATGTCTTTAACAGGGAAGAAAAAAATGATGTAAGGGTTACAGAAGTCAGTTGTAGTCTTCAAGTCTGATAATAAGTGTTTCTTTTCATAAGTCATACCCTGAGAAAGGATGATGCTTAATTCACCAAGGGCAGAGATCAGAGGTTTGGGTTAGAGACCTACAGATACATGAAAACCATTGACTGTACTATCGGTTCCAACCCGGAATGGTGTTACGGTGTTTTGGCCTGACGAAGTGGGAACACGTGCTGGTACAGTACAGCACAGCTCTAGTAAGCTTCATTTTCATTGAAGTGCATCCTAAAAACTTTACTTGAAACCATTGACTTGTTGCCCAGGGGTTAATTTTGACTAACTTTTGCAAGTTGGTGAAAGGATGGAGCAAAAGTGAGACCTGAAGTGAGAGAAGTCCTCTCCTTCTGGGAAAATGTCTTAACTAACAGTGTAGTTGTGGGAAAAGGAGAAAGGTATTTTTTCATCCCCTTATTCCTGCAGATGCATCCCTCATGACTTTGTCTTGTGACCTGCATATGGTGGTGGTCTTTTCTAACTACTTTCTGCTCTTTATACAAAAGCATTTTTTCATCTGAGTCTTTTTGCAAAACCAAACATTGTTTATACATGCAACTACTGTTCTTCCCTTCAGGAGCAGAGAGGGAAAGATGAAGCTTCACGTATTTGAAAACAACCAAAATATTCCATTGCTCATGCAGCCCCCCTTTTTTCTCCTTTGGGCAGGAGAGAAGGATAAAGGAGATGTCCAACAATGCAAGGTGTAACATTGAAGAAAAATTGCATTAGTAATGTTTAATTAGTTTGCAGGCAGCTTTGTAAAGCACAGGTACAGTGTTGTATGGAGAGCAGAACAAGCTCTCTGTGTTCTGAGCACGTGAGCCTCCCTAGTCCAAAAGCCAGAAACCACATTAGCAACTCACTGGGCCATAGCTCGTCTCCCTGGTCTTTTCAAAGAACTTACTAGTCCAGGTTTGGTGTTATTAATGCACTCACACTCCTCTCAACAAAGCTAGCTTGCATTTGCCCATAAAGTTATACAAAGATATAAAAGAAACTCTGCTTTAAGGGCAATCCTTTTCACATACTACAAAGTATGTTTGGGAGCTGAAGCGATTTGAACAGTGGAATATGTAAGGAAGTGGACATATATATGTATCTACTCATACATACAAGATGTGTTGCTGAGAGGCTTAGGATGATTTGGTTGAAGATGTAAAGGTATGAGTTTAGTTGATGGTATCCTCTTGACTGTAGGGAAGATCTTCCTGTCAGCTATGTGAGCCACAAGAGAAGGAGTTAACCACTGAGGCATTATTACAGGAAATTTGTTCCAGCACCAAGATAGAGGAAGCCCTAATGTTTGATTTGCTGCTTCCTGGCAACAGAAATTCATCTTGTGCCATAGTCAAGAATCAAACTGAGGGTTTGGGAAGGGTGATGGCAATAACGTCACAAAACTTGTCAAAAACTTGTTTCTTGCTAAGTAGCCATTGAGACGAGTCAGACCATTTATTTAGACAGTGTAAGAGGATAAACTGAGATTAACCTGGTAGTCTGGTAGTATTCCTGGGCCCTACGTAGCTTTGTTCTGCAGGCTTTTGATCAAACCTTTTGTAAACAGGTGTATGTTTTCCTACCTTTTTCTCCATGGTAGCTACTCAGTTACCTGGAGTCTTTGGTTACCTACTCACATAACAGCAGGTTGTGGACATCAGGCTTTCTCATACTTCCTAAAATAAAGTATTATACAACAATGTTACTAAGTGGATGAATGACAAAACTCTGTTGATAATAGAATAATGACAACCCAATTGCATTTTAGGAAAGAATATTATCTATGGAATAGCTTTGCTTTCCAATTTTATTGTAAATTGACATTGTTAATCATGAAGTAGCTCAATCTTTAAGGTGTTAATTTTCCCTTTTCTCTGATGATAGTTTTGTGCCTGAATGCTTACTCTACTAAGTCCATGTAAGATACTGTTCATTTAAAGCTGAGGCACAATGTTGGGACAGATTCTCAGTAATTATTGTTCTATATATATGTACTGTTCATTCTAATTATGGGCAGCTGAGAATGCAGCTGCAAAATCATCACATCATTCAGAATACTGTTAGTGTGCATTACTGGCAAGGTCTTTTAATTTTTAGAATACAGTATTCTAAACTCTCTGTATTCCCTGTGTCTCCCCACAGATGTTTTGAATATTATTGTCAAAACTGAAATTTAACAGACTCTGGACACAATATTTTTTTATTTAGGGTCTTTTTGTGGGAAAAAAATAATAATTTTTGAATTAAATAAATGCTTATAAGAACATGTATACAAACATCATAACAAGGCAAAAGCTTATAATTAGGAACCAACAGTCAGAGACTTTAAACAAGTCTGCCATCTTCCTTGAAAATACATAAATAGCAAGCAAAAGCAGAAGGAAGTTGGTAGGTTTGAAACTTGTTGAAACATTCGTGCCTTGGTCTAGAAGTGAGTCAGAAGCTTTTAAGTCTTTGGTGCCTTATCAGACTAAATGTAAGCGCTGCGTTCCCAGGCTTCAGTACAGACAGTGTCTTAGAACCATATGCAAACTTTGCAAGCATGTTTTTATTAGAAAAGTTACTGCTTGAAATATTTATTTATAGAATCATTCAAGTTGGAAAAGACCTTTAGGATCATCGAGTACAACCATATCGAGTCCTAATCTACAAAGTTCTCCCCTACACCATATCCTCCAGCACCACAATTATTTCATTACTATACTGGCATTGTGGTAGGAGTAGCAGCCTCTCACTCAGTTTGTCTGTGCTTTCCTTAATGAAAAAAAATGTTTATAACTTTAACAATCTGTTGTGGTTTCGACCAATCGGACAGATGATGACCCCTCCTCCCACCCCAACTAAGGAAGAGAGAGGAGAGGAAAGGAGTAAAGAGATGCAGGAGTTTAGGAAAAAAAACTAAACTACTTTAATGAAATATAAATAATAGTAAGATAATAAGCAATAAAAAGAAAAATTAAAAAGTATAAGAGAAAGGAAAAAAAAGTATATAGTCTGTACAAAACCGTATCAGGCTCCCAGGACGACAATCACGTCACCAGCAGCACCAGTGAATGTCTCAGGCTGGACTGGGTGACCGGCAGGAGCTGGATTCCGGATCAGGATCAGAGGCAGACCAACAGACAGGGTCCTCCTCAGACATCAGCCATTGAAGGAAGAAACCCATGACACTTTGATCCCTCAGCTTTTCTACTGAGCATGATGCAGATGGGATGGAATACCCCAGTTGGTCAGTTTTAGGTCACCTGACAAAATTCCCTGCCCTTGGTTGTTCTAGCAGTAAGTATAAGCAAGGGCCTCTCTGCACCATCCCTTGGTATAATCGGGTCTGATCACTGTGAGACGAAACAGTCTCTGAACAATGTGCTGTTAATTTCAGGCTTGAGTTGGTTAAAAGAGGCCCAGCTAAAAGAGTAAAACTACTGAACAGAAAATTGGTTTGTTTTACCTCAAACCAGGACACACTCCAATTTCATCATGATTAGCTGCACATTTTGGAAGGTTGGCAGGAGACACTTTTGGGTTTTGAGAGGTGCCTTTTACTGTCATTATAAAAATTTCTATAGCATTGGCAGAGTCACAAACTGTCAAGAATAATATTTTTTTCCATGTACTCTATATTGTGCAGATCAGGGTTTTTCACTTCCTGCCAAAACCCTTGACATTTGATAGCACTGCGTGCATACTAAGAAGATACCCTGAACCTTCATTCCGTACAGAATTCAAAGTCTGAATGGATCATGGGCAAAATTGATCTCCTCTTTAGAAAGTCTGTGGGGAGCAGGATCCGATCAAGTAATAGATTAATCCTGTACCTTACTTCATGTCTTACTTCATGTCTTCCCTTACTTCATGTCTTCATGTCAAGGGTACGATCTGTACCCTTTACTCCCCCTATTAATAAAAATGTCTTCCAATGTACTTCTCAAAGAATATGCACAAGCCTGTGTGAGAAGACATCTAGGATGCATACACAGCCCACCTGTGAAGTTACACAAGGAAAGCACTACTTAAGGATTCTTTGTTGTTTAGCCCACTAAAATAGAACATTCCAGATGTCAGCAACCCTTTAAGAGGGGAAAAAAAATAAATCAGGCACATCTTGGAAAACTCTTTGTGGTTATAATAACTAAGCATTGTAGGGCTCCACCAGAATGTCTAATGATTTCATCTCCCACCTTAAACTAATGGCATTAGAAACCTCTACAGATGTCCCAGTCTGTGTTCCACTAATATTTATTGCTCTGGTATCAAGGTACTAAGTTTACTGATCGGAAAAAAAATTTAAAAAATTAGAGAGATAGCAAACTGTTACAAATTAATCTGACATTTAGACAAATCTGAGCTACGATGGTCAGCGCATGCATCACCACAAACTATTTATATCTGGTAGCCTTACAAACTCTTGGTCAGTAAAATTGCAGTAACTTGGGTACAGAGTGAATTTCCTGAATGATAGGATGTGATTTTCATAATTGTGTTGTGAAGGTGTCAAGAAACTGTAGAGATGCCATGGCAGTAGGGGCTCATGGCATACGCTGATGTATTTAAGGCATAGGATCGCTGTAAAGCATCTGAAGCTGCCTGCAGCTGTGACTGATGTGAATACAGCAACCCAGGCTTTGCAAGAAGTGATAAAATCACTTGTAGGCAAATCCCACTGCCTCCTTCCAGCAGGACCACAGCCACTTCACTGTACTGAGAAGCATCCAGCATCCTTCAGACAAACACTTCTGCACCTGACAAACCCTCTCCAGATTCACTGGGCTGTATTATGTAACAGTACGTGATGCGTGTAGTTTTCCTTTATGCATATTTATGTGTTAATTCAGTGATTCCTGGAAAAATTAGGGAAAAAGCATTAGTGTTTAGGCTGCAATAGGAAGGCAATCAAATGTACAGCTGATAGTTACCTGTCCAGTAGTTACGAAGTAATATAATAGAGACATTAACATCAGAAAGATAGTAAGTGTAATTCTGTGACACAGAAACATTAAAAATATGGCTAAGGTAATTTAAATTGTAAGATAAATTTGTGTAACAGCCTGAGTCCCAGAGGCAGCAAGTACATTAGAGAACAGCACGTTTTCACAAAAAGTTATGTGAAATACAAGCAGATAAAAAACCCCTTTAATCACAGATTATATTATCAATGGTACATATGGAATGTTTAGAACATTGTTTATATCTAAATCAACACACTCATTTCAAACCATAGCAATTGCACATGAGTCTAAACCCTCATTTAAGCAGATTCATTGTGTTAGAAAAGCAGCACAAGTTTTTAGAAGCTAATGAATGAGCTAAAAACAGTTTGCTGTTGAATGTTATAAAAATTCTTAACTCTGGGCCAAAACCTTGTCAATTGAGAAAGCCTTTCTTGCTCCTGCCAATTAAGTTTGTTATTTATAAAGGCACTCCTGAAGAAATGTAGCTTGTCCTTTACTCTGGTGCTTTATTGTCTGATATATTTAACATATTTTTCTTCTCTGGAATGTCCCATGTGAGGTCACCAAATAATTTTCAGTTTTACTTCATTAAACTTTATAATTCTCATTTAAAAGTATGTACTCTGGCCTGCAGGACTGAATCTGGATAAGTGGCCAGTTACTTTTAGACACAGAGAGATTGCAGTAAGTTAGTTTTTGAAAGTGTCCAAGGAGCATTATTTATGCTGCTTAATTTACAGATTTCAGTGGGAGTGATGCATGTAACACACCGAGGTACATTTGACAGTCCAGATACGCCCTTCTCTGCTTCTTGAAGGTTAGAGTTTCAAGAATAGCGATGTGCTGAAGTGAAACATCTACTGACATCTCTTTGCAGTAACTGTGTGGGAGATAGCAGTAGGTCTCCAGACAGCTTGTGACAAGATCATGTTTCTCTAGAAACACACTGCTAACTGCTGCTTCTCACAAAAGAGCAAGTTGTATTCTTCTTTGCTCTTAACTTCTATGCTCTTTCCTGTGCATAGTTAACAAGTGCTGGTAACAGTTAGATGTAAAAACAAAATCAGAATTTCCTTGGGCATCTTCAGAGTCTTGTTCTTCATGCACCTCATCTTCTCAAAGATGTTATAATAATTAAGCTTATATTTCCATAAATTTTACTTAAATAGCCATCAATTTCTCTTTACCATTAGTGTACAAACTTTGTAGCAGTTTTGGTAACTAAGATACAACCAGATAAATATAAGCTTCTAATTGAATTAATGGTATTTGTCCTCGCACTTTCTGATTTATGCAGGGTTTTGTAGGCTGTATGTATTTGTATTCCTAAAACATTCTTAAAATACAGAAAAAAATCATGGAGTGAAATGACAAAGTGATACTATCCTTCTGCATCTGCAGACATCATTCTCTCTATATTAGTCCAGGTTGAAATACAATGGGTAACATTTTTCTTCCCACATGTAAAATAATGCACATTTTAATAGAGCTTATTATTTGGAAATGTCTCTTGATATTCAACGTTTACAATAATTTGCCCAACTTCATCTCACTCACTAAGTTCAAAATCCAGTTGACTTTTTCCTAGGCATTTTGTTGCTTCAGTTTACAGAGCTTGAAGTACTAAGGGCCCTTCATCTTTTATTTTTGCTTTTATTGTAAAAGTTAAGCAGGCATTTGATTGACCCTCTCTGTTTAGCTTTGACTGAGGCTAAAAAAATAACGGACCAGAGGAGCCCTTAGAGCATTGAAGTCTGAACTTGCCAGATAACAGAAAGGATGTGTTATTTCTCTTTGAAACATAAGGACTAGATGCTTCGGTCAACTGTTTTCAAAAGCTAGTTTCTGAAATGTAACTCAAGGAGAAGTATAAATTATTCCCTCTTTTGACATTCTCAAAAGGTTGAATTGGAAAGGAAACTGTGCCTGTGTCTGAACTTCTAGTAAATTAAGGGGGAAGACAAGGACTGAAATAGGATTGTTGCTTTTAGTCAATTCATGTTTTAAGTTCTCTAGTGCTTTCAGTAAGAAAACGCTAAGTGTTCAAAAACATGTTGCTTTGATTAGACCTGGATTGCAATGGTGAAAAGATTTCCATATTCATGGCTTTTGTAAAATGACAGTGGAGACAGGACGTAATCGTACTGCAATTGTACATGAAGCAATTTAAAGATCAAAGTTAGAGTAATCTATTTCTGTGTTACGTGGGCAAATTCAGTACAAATAGAGGAAGGTCTGAGGAGGTGGCTGAGGTCTTATAATCTACATTCTTTGTAGCCCTTAGTGCTCATCAATGTTTACATACCTGACTGTAGTTTAACACCAGCCACTCCCTGGATTCACAGGCAGTAAAGCTTCTAAATACAAATACAAAGTCTTAGTACTCTTGTGAATCTGGTTCTGTACTTTCTCCTAGATTCAAATAAAATCAGTATTGTCTGCCTTAGTTTTATCTTATTTCGATAAAGTACAATGATTATGAGTCCCTGTTGTGGAATGGTGATGATCCAGTGAAGGGATTTCTCAAAGATTAAAGACTAGAAGTGGTATCTCCAAATAACCTTATTAGTGGATTGGAGTTTGGGGAGAATGGAGGTAAATGCAGAAGTAAGAGTTTATAAGCAGTGCTGGGAAGGCAAGCGATAAATGGTCTATTTTAATAGAAATACCAAGAGGTTGTACTTGGAAAAGTCAAATAACAACCAGTGTTAATTTACTAATTATTTCTTGCAGCTCAATAGTGTATATGAGTATTTTTCTACATTTCTTGCTTGAATCCAGCATTGCCACTGACAGTTTGTTCAAGCACATGTTTATTTAATCACTTTTTTTTGGCAGAATTTTGCTCAACAAGATTGCTCATAGAAGCCAGAAAGATTACCTGAGTGTGTGAGCCATTCATGAATTATTAGAAACGATATTTTTTTTCAGCCAGTGTTTAATTAAAAAGAGAGTCTTCTTGATTGTTTTCATTGATATTTCTGCTTTCGTTTTTAAACATGTCATAGGCTTTTTATGCCTTATGCTTTTCCTGTTTTATGCTTTGAATCTAAGGTGATATATGTTAGATATTTAAAACAAGGAAAATAATCTTAAATTGCATTTATGACTGTAGAATGTCTTTTATTCTGGACTTTGCCACCACCAGAGAAAACGTTTGTGTATTTACTATGATTTCAGTGTCATCTGTAAGTATTAAATATACTCAGCTGATACTTTAT
This sequence comes from Jacana jacana, assembly GCA_013400555.1. Lineage (NCBI taxonomy): Eukaryota > Metazoa > Chordata > Aves > Charadriiformes > Jacanidae > Jacana > Jacana jacana. The sequence goes on along the minus strand of VZTM01040715.1, from coordinate 92,454 downwards.
TTAACTTCCTATTTTGTCTTGGCATCACATCTATATATAAATCAGCAGTATTAAGCTTAAAGAGTTAAGATTTTATTTTAGTGTTCCCATGATTTATAAGAAGTTAATTAATTTGGTAACTTACCTCATTTGTATACATGCTGTATAGTTTTTAAAGCAATCAAGTTGTAGATCAATTGCTCTAGGTTTCAATTGCATTGGATCCACTGAAGCTTCAACTATCCACCCTAATTATCTATAGACCCGTTGTGGATAGTTATGACCTTCATTACTGTAGACAAAGGCAGAATTGTAAGTGTAAAAAAATCATGTACAATATATAAGGTAAACCCAGAAAATGTGTATCCATCAAATTACACAAAAATTGAAAATGGAAAAGATGAACTCTGTATGTCTGCACATATAACCCTTAATCTTTTTCCTTCCATATAGTTTTGAATACACCCAGTAAAGGTTTTTCCCCTATTTATTGATGGGAACTATTATACTGCCTTAGAGTTTTTAAATTCCATCTACTTTTCATTTTTCAGGTTATTACTCAGTGGTGTAGGTGTTAAATTAGAAACATTCAAAGCTGGCAAAGTTGAATTGGCTTAAGAAATGTTAAACAAACAGACATCACCAAACCTCCACTTATTCTAAACCATCAGGCTGTCTGGATGTATATGTACAGGAGCATTTCCAAAGCCCTTCTTGGCAGGAGGAGAATTACAAATTGCCTTCTGGGATCTTCCCAGAGGTCTAAAAGAAATTATGGGGAAGAAGGTCAATTCTTCTATGGGTTTAGCCTAGGTATCCATAAGCTAGCATTAGAAGTACTCTCAGAAAGCAGTCACCAAAAAGACTACTCCAAATGAATTGTTTGTCCAACAATGCTTGAAATCCCACTGTTACCATAGTCTGTCTTGTGCATCACAGTTATGCCTTCACCAGGAGTCAGTAAGTTTAAGTATTCTACTTAAAAATAACTATGATGATTCCTGCACCCAGAAATGTGAAGAAAGTGGATGCCACTACATTTGGTGGGGTTTGGAAGAACTTCTTGCCTCACAAGGAGACTGAGAGTCCAGCAAGACATAGAAGGTTGGGGCTGCCTACAGGCCTCTTCGCAGGCCTCTCCCGTCTCCTATGGAGGAGACTTCCCACCTCATCCCTAGTCAGTCAGTTGAGGTGCTCGGTAGTCAGGGCATCATCAGAGTTTACTCAGATCTCTTGCTCTAACTTCCACCCTTGTTTATCACAGAAGTTCCTCAGAAGTGGAATCAGAAAATTGGAGGGTATCCTGACTGCATGAAAAAAGACCTGTCTTCATTTTTGAACCTCTGATATAGCCTACTGATCCATCAAATACAAATTCATATTAGCTGCAATTACTCTTCAAGTGTGTTGAGGGAGAGTTTGTTTCATAAATATCCCTGCAATAGTACTTTTCCCTTTGCATACACAAAGAAATTATGGAGCGCTTTCAGCTTCTTTTGCAGGACTTGCTTTCGAGAAACCCTGGTAGAAACCACTCATGGGCATCAGTTTCCTCAAAAAAAATGTATCAGGATCTTCTTGTTCCAGTAGTCAAAGCGAGAGTGTGTCCCACTAATCAGCCAGTTTCCTCTTAACATGGGCTGATCTCAAGTAGGGACTCTGAGGTAGGCTGACTTCACAGTGTTTGCCCAAGAGAGTTCCGGTGTTTGTTTTTCACTCCTCTGCTCCTGTACCTCAACCTTTGTGTCTGAACTTTGCACTCGGAGTGCACATACCCTCACTTTCAAAATGGCCAGTTGTAAATTTAAAGAAAACTTAAATTTTCATTAGCCTTGCGTTTGCAACTCTGATCAATGTCTTGCTGGTATTTTACCTCTGCTGGTTAATCTAAAATTTCTCCTCTGAGGGGGATGTGATGGATTTTCTTGTGGCCTTGCTTATACCCTGCTGTGCATGCCTGAGTTGGCAGGTTAGGTCAAAATGAATTTTAGGATATCTTGTTTCTTATCTTTTGCACTATTTTTGAAAGTTAGATAGTTGCGTCAGAATATCATGATTTTGGGGATGGATTTTGTTCTCTTTTTTTTTTCTGTACTGGTGAATCTTTAGCTCATGAGCTAATTGGAACCCTGACTTGTGTATAACCAAAGAAATTTATCTACCTAAGCTGACAAGTAGCCTGAAACAGCTGCTTTGAGGTGTGAATTGCATCATTCATGTCAAGGAGGTACCAAAACTAAAAGCCAGTGCTCTGACGCCCAACTTTGAGGGATTGCTGTGCATGTGGCCATCTAAACCTAAACTCCAAGGAGCTAAGGAGAGAAGAAATCTTTCCTGTTGGGAAGAAGGGAGAAGAATCAGCTAGTTCTCCTGGGAAGTGTAGATAGGAATGCTTTCATACCTTCATTTCTGGGCAGGAGAGAGGTACCCTCTGTCAATGACAAACTCTTTCCCAAGAGTAGCATACTTGCTATTTTGAATTTGAGAAATGTGATCACCTACGTTAATGCAGTGTTTCTTAAGGTGACCGAAAGTCCAATTTCTCTAATATGTTTAACTAAAATCACATTGAAATTCCATACATCACTTTCCATTTTAATGTCTCTAGAACATGTTTGATTTACAAGCATTACCTCTTTTTTTCTTTAGAATAGTTGAACTTTGAGCTCATTTCTCATAATAATATATGAGGAATTTAGGCAGATAAACTAGTAATACTAATGGGATTAATTCCCTAAGAGCAGGAGAAAGCTTTCAGAAAGAACTTTCTGCCTTCATAGTGTAATTAAATTGTAGTTAAAGTTGCATTATACATTGTTAATTAGAGGGGGAAAACAGCACTAACATTTCCAATTAGTTTTTAAATAATATTAGTTTGAAGAAAATACCTGCACTTCAAACATTTCAAGGAAGATTCTCCCAGGTCAGAGGAGGGCTCTCTGTGAAGAGGATCCTCTTCACATCCTGTGATCAGTGTAGGAAACACTAAATCACGCTCACAGAGACTACTTTAAGGGCAAATACGTGATATGTTTCTGTTTCTGTTATTAAAAAGGACCTATGTCCTATATTATTCACACAACAGTCTAATTGATTCAAATTTCCTTTGAATTTATGACTGAATTTAAATTTCTGAAGGCTAGAGTGTGAACTCTTTGAGGCAGGTTTTGCATGCTGCTTTGTCTTTGCCCCATATCTGCTATACTGGGACTTTAACTGGAACACAGTCAATCTCTGAAACTTGCCCCAGACATGTCAGCTCAAGTCGAGGGATATTTGTAAAATCCTACAGGAAGCCCTAAAAAAAACAACCCTTTTGGGATCTCCCCCCCTTTTTTTTTTCTGGGATCAACACAGTGACAGCACCTGCAGCACTGACTCAACAAGGATACAAGCCAGAAGTAGAGGGGTTTTTTGTCATTTAGAAGTTCTTTACTGCCACTGAGTATGGGGGCCATCTCCACTGTAAAATCAATAGTATTAGCTATGTCTTTGGTGGATTTATGGAAGAGCTATTGCCTTGTTTGTGGATGCCCTACAGTTTTATTCCTGGCTTTGTGACCTGCTTAGTGCCACAGGAGTCAAGCTGTTTCAGTCTGTAAAAGAGCTGGGGGTGGACTCATTAATTTCATTAATCATTAAGATGAAAACGTTGCAAGCCTTAGAATCTGATCAGCCATCAGTGAAGAAAGGCCATTTACAGCAATAAGTTATTTTCATTAGAAATAACTTGTTATCAAAGCCAAAATTTTTCATGGAAATGTATAAGATTTGGAGAAATTTGGTAAGGAAGATTATATATTTGAGTTTCGGACATGATGGAAAAAAGTTCAAGTCCTTGCTCTTTTCTGAGCTGGACTCTGGTTATTTTTGTTTCTGTGTTATGTTTTTTCCCTGTCCAGGTTCAGACCCGTAATTGGTAAACCTTACCAGTACTGGGGAGACAGAGGAGACAAGAGGCCAGACTAATGTGGTTATGTGCTTGAGTGGAAAGAAAAAGTGAAATTCCCTGGAAAACCAGACATGAGTTAGCATCTCTGGACAAAACTGATGCAGTGTGGTGTGTTGGATTTTGCCCTCAGCCTAGCAGGATGTATGTGAGCCCTCAGGCTACTAGGTGAGGACTGTGTGCTCTCCTGAAGCCATATAGTTGAAACAATTGATGCTTGTCTTACTTGTCTAGTGTGGGTTTTACCCTACATTTTGCATTACTTATGTTTACCAGGATTCTTTCAATTTTCAGAGATTTTTAACACTTGTACCTAGCTGACAACACAAGATGTTTCACAGAAGGGGAGGCTGGTGCCCACAGCGTGGGAGCAGCTGTGCAGCCCGGTGCCTGGGCTCAGCTGGTGTCCCCTGGTGACTTGTAGAAAGTCAGCAGCCAGCAGACCCTGCTCTGTGAGCAAGGTAGGAGCCAGAGCAGCAAGAAAAGTAATTTCTTCCTTTTCAGCCATTTGTGACACCACAACAGAAGGGCTGGCTCCATGCCTGGGGCTCTTCACCACAAAAAAGACCTGGAGGGGAAGGGATTGTACTGGCCCTGGAGCCCCGGTACTCTAGGGGTTGGTTCCACTGGGGGCTGTGCTGTTGAACATCTGGAGAAGGCAACAGAGTTTGCAGATGATACCAAACAGGGAGGACCGATCGATAACAAACCACAGGCAGGATTGTTACCCAGTGCAGCCCAGGCAGCCTGGAGGGCCATCAGGGCCATTAGGGACATTATAAAATTCAGCAGAGACAAATACAGGTGCTGCACCTGGGAAGTAAAGAAGCTTTTTGTGAGAATGCTAGCTGGGGTCTGAATAGTGGGGGAGCAGCTCTGCAGAAAAGGACCTGGGAATTCTGGTGGACAGCAGGCTGGACATGAGGCAGCAGTGTGGCCTGGCAGCAAAGAAGGCCCACAGCATCACCAGCTGTATTGGCAGCAGTATAGGCCTTAGATGGAGGGAAGCAATTACCTTTCTTGACGTGGTCCTCAGTAGACTCCAGAGTATTGCATCTTGAGCCCTTTATGACAAGAAAAGCATGAATAAACTGAAGGAGGTCCAGTGGAGGGCCACTGGGATAGCCAGGAGCTGGAACACATGTCCTGTGAGGGGAAAGAGTAAATGGACCTTGTTTTGCTTGAGGAGGCAAGGGTTTTTGGGGCACTGTTCCCATAGCTACATGGAGGTCATGAAGAAGATGGAGTTCAGCTGGGCTCAGTGGTGCATGGCAGGATAATGGGAAACAAAATGTATAAATGGAAAACAGGGAAGTTCAGAGCTGTAAGGGGAACCATTTTCCCCATTAAGAGGGCTGTGCAACAGGACAGGTTGCCATGACAGTCTTCATCCTTGAAGGCTTTTGAAACCCAAGGGGAAAAAGCCCTGAGCAGCCTGGTCTGACCTCATGGTTGACTTGCCTGGCTCCCTACAATGCTGGTCCACTGTGATGCATGATGATGTACACAAAGTGAAGAAACTAGGATTCAGGTCACCTTTAGCAATTCAGACATTACCATCTTGTCACAGGATGGCAGGGAGACCTCTAAAATTGCTGCTAGGCTTGTCCCCCAGCTCTGCAAGGACACTCTTGAGCATGATTGCAAGATTATGGAGCAACAGGAGGGGATTGGTGGAGCAGGGGCAGTTTCTGAGACCTGGAAAAAAGACCAGAGTGTCCCCCCCATCCTTGCCAGATGGACAAAGGAGAAGGATGCAAAGCGCATCTCTGCCAGCTATGCTTCATAGTTGGTTCAGCTGGTAACAGGATGTTGGAGTAGATGACCTCAGGTCCCTTGCAATGTGAATTATTCTATTCTATTATCATGTGCAATCCAGTAGACTCCAAGTGGGCTAGCAGGCATCATGAGGTCATGTCGCCTCCCAGAAGCCAGGAGTTTGTAAACCAGGGCTGACCACATCCTCTGTGCCTTGAAGGCAGTCCAGGAGAGCAGTAGCTATGGGGCAGCTTCCCAGCTCTCCCTTCTCAGCCCTCCCTGTGCTCTGTGATTTAGGGAAATGGGCAGATGTTTGACACCTAAATCTTTGCCCTATGTTTCCGTAGTTTGTCTCATTTGGAACTGATAATCCCTATACAATTCAATAGTGTCTCCATTTGCTGGTTTTGACCCTGATTGAGTTTCACCAGTATGGTGTTCAAAGAAAACGTGTGACCCTATCATTAGATACAGAGAGTAGAAAGTGGGGAGAAGAGTTTTAGGGGGAAAATGCAGAATTCAGATTTTGTTCATGTTGAATTTAAAAGTTAAAGATGTGGAAATTGGGCGAATACAAAACTATTGTTAGAGAAGAAAAATCGGTGAGAGCGTAATTGAGATGGAAGCCAAGAAAGGCAGCCCGTGGGTGAGAATGGTGTACCACAAACCAGCAAGAAGAAACTCTGAAGAAAGTCATGACTGAGCTGCACACAGGAAAAGGCGCGCTGGAGAGGCGCACTAGGCCTAGGTCTCACTTCTATTCCTTTGAACAAATGCAGCAGCAGGATCTTTGCTTGCTAGTTTTATTTTCTATTCTGTTTAAGTGAAAGTTAGTCTAGATTAGAGACTACCACGGATAGGTATCTAGGAATGTAGGCTGTCTTGGAGGTCACAGGCAGTGGCATCACTTGTTTTAACTGGGCGGTGGGTGATGTTGAAGCACAGTTAGTATTGATTGGAGCCACTGAACTTTGATCGAAGAATTTGTTCTTGAAATTGTAGAGTCCTGACTAGTCATTACAGCATGAGGAAAATCGATCCAGATGAAGAATAGTATGAAGGAATATATCTTTCTGAAGGATAGAGTTTGCACTATGAATTGCTTAAAAATGCTAGGTCCTTAAAAAATAAAAAGGTCTCCTAGTTTTGAACTTTTCCTTTGAAAAGCATGGGTAATTTTCCAGAACCAATAAATCTTGATAGCCCAGCTAACTAGAAAAATAGAACCTCTGCAGGTATACTGGGTTGGAAATTTGTGTGGAGGAGGAAAGTTCTGCAAAACGGAAAATTAAGAAAGTGCCTAGGAAGCAAATGCATACGTTTAGCATAATATGGTCTTCATGTAATCTGTATCCTAGTCACTTCTCTAAAATTACAGACCTGAAATGTGTATTCATAAGCTTTCAGACAGTGCCTAGTACAATGAAATTACAAAGGTACTTGATTCCTCTGAGTGCTGCTGCAATGTACATTTTGAATTGTATTTAGAGAACTATATGAAAGGACCGTTGGATTGAAAAGTCAAATATTGAAAAATTAGAAGAATCCAAAATGCATACTTTTAAGTCTCAGTGTGCTGAAACCCTGCAGAGCAAGAGCAGCATGCAGCTGCCTGAGGCCTAGTCTGCCATAACGTATAAGGCAAGGTCAAGGGGTCTCACGTAAAGGCTACTGAAGGCTTCAAAGCAGTGGATGTGCTTTGTGACGGTGAGCACACGGGGACCAGCAATGGGATATGCCCTTTGTCTTGTGGTTTGGCTGTAGGTTGCAATTCCTGCGTTATGCCTGTGTTGTGATTTCACCATATTGCTGTCTCACTCTTCTAAATCAAAATGGCATGTAACGCCAAATGTATCAAATAAGTAAACTTGGTGTTAAAGCATTAAACCCTCCTTGTGTGGAATAACTAAAAGAATTTAGGGAGAGACTGTTGGACTCTGACACCATGAGAGGTCTGGAAATAGTTCAAAAGAGGCATTTTTATGCATTATTTATAAATACATTGTAGCATCCTGATAGCAGATTCTGCTCAGTAATAATAGATTTCTGAGGTATGCATTCTTTCTTTCATTGCAACGTGGATCACTTTGGTTTAGAACACTAGATTTTCCAGGACTTGAATAAGTAGCAATGGGTCATATCAACTCATTAAATAGAATGAATTCAGCCATAAACTCAATATTTGTAATTCCACACCAAGAGAAGTAAGGCCTTTTGTGAAACACTTAAGAAGGAAGCAAAGCATTATTAGACTATTCCTGCTTAGTAACAGTCAAAATGATTATTCTTTCATATTTGAAGTGTGTGACCAAGTGAAATAGAAGCTAAATTATATATTTCAGGTTATTGTCCAGATATAATCTAAAGAGATGTGTCTGAGCCCTTTAAATATTTATCTGGGCTAAGAAAAGTGGAAATGAAAACGGACATTTCCTCTCCAAAGCATTACTCCTTTGTACCTTGTTTGGGTTTTTTTTTTAGTGTCTGGCATCTTAGCTAGACTAAGATTTGGCCAGGTATTGGAAATACCTAAATAAAAATGGATTTAAATCAAATAAACACTGTCTTTTTTTGCCTCTTTTTCTGTGTGAGTATACCAATGAATGTTTTAAATGTTAAAACTTATTTTTCATCATTTGCTCTAGTATAGCTAAACAGTCACAGGTTTTCTTTAACTTCTATTTTTCTAAGCCCTTTTTAATATAATCACTTGTGTCTCTAGACTACAAGTTAATTTTCATGCAAGGACTGGATTAAGTTTTGTCTTGGCCTGTCAGTGAAGCGTAAATTCACAAGTCACAGTCAGATCAGCATCTAATTGAAAACTTTAGTATGTTGGTCATGTTTGTCCACCAAACCACCGGTGATTTACAGTAAGGTTGGGCATTCAGTTCATAATTATCCATTAAAAGTATATAAGATTAATTTAAACATATAAGTGTAGATAATATTACAAAAAGGATAGAAGCTGCAATGTCCCAAATGTCATGGTATCACAAACTTTGCTTAGGAAAGCGGTCACTTTACACTAATAACAACAGTTATTACTTGTAAGTCATATCACAGTTGTGATACGTGTTAAAAGACTGAGCTATTGAAAAAATGTTAGACATGGTAATAATAATAAAAAAATCCTAGCACATGTAATTTATAGGATATTCAGAAAGTTGCTTCATGAATAAGCGCTTTAACCTGACCATTGGTAATATTCAGAGGTAGAATCTCCCTTCTTTGTTTCAAAGAAGTTTCAGGATATATAAAATGGATGTTTGTTCCCTCATACTCTCTAGAAAACATCTTTAACTTCACCTGGAATGCTGCCCATATAAATAACACACATACATATGTGTACATATGTGTACATATACATAAACAGGCTGGACATCAGGAAAAAATTCTTCAACAGAAGGAGTCACTGGAATCAGCTGCCCAGGGAGGTGGTGGAGTCACCATCCCTGAACATGTTTAAGAGTTGATCAGATGTGGTGTTGAGGGATGTGGTGTAGGGAAGAACTTTGTAGGGTAGGGCTGATGGTTGGACTTGATGATCCCAAGGGTCTCTTCCAACCTGAATGAGTCTATGATTCTATATATTTATGTATCTTATTGTATTAAAAAACCAAACCAAACCAAAACAGACCCATGTAGAACAAACTAGAATTAAATAATCCAGAATATCCAAATGAACAAGCCCATTATACTTCTGAGAACTGACAAGGGACTTTTCAGGTGAGAATATAGTATTTTTGCTCTTTTTCATGAAGAAGCTCATAAATCTTAAGCAGAGGTATTCTCTGTCTCTTTACATAAGCACTTTTACTTTTGCTAGTTATGAGGTTAATAAACCTGTCAGCTGAAGACAGATTGACTGGTGGCCGTGGATAAGCAGGATGTTTCCCAGCACACTTGGACACTTGACCAGGGATCGTTTGCAACAGATCTGTCATCTCTGTCTCCATGAAAGAGCATTACTGCAGAACAAGATCTTTCCACCTCTGGGTGAAGTGGTTTGATTTCTTTCCATGAGCTCTTCTAAGGCCCAGTTTTCTTGGTTTCCCTCCTGGAGTACTTTTTTTTGGCAAGATTTCCTCAGGGCAGCAGTCAAACACTATAGGGGGGTTGACTTTTTTTTCTTGTTTTCTTTTTTTCTTGACAGGCTAAAGATTGGCATTGCTAAAAGCTTACACATGCTACATTGACCTTCATATTAATTATTCCCTACCCATTAATACCAGTTAATTATCCCTGCATTAAGTTAATATGCTGCCTGTTGGCATCTGCCAATGGGCTGCTGTTATAATCGGTATGTATTTGCTTTAAATACATCGCCCCCAGATTACTGAGGTAAAACATAAGAATAGTTACAAGTTACCCGTATTTTCTGCTTCTAAGCAAGAAAAATAGCGTTGCTGAAGAAGAGCTGATTTTACCCCATCTGTTCTATCAATTATCTGAAATAAGGAATGGCAGATGCAAGGAGAGTAAGAAGAAAGTGCCGTCTAATTCCTGCGTAGTCGCTGAAAAGAGTTTTGCATTTCAGTTGAGACAAAATTGAATAATCTCAGGTTTTTGTAGCACAGCAGAAGAAATGTATTTATGTGATTGTGCCCACCAAACACAGCTCTGTGAAAACCCTGTGAACTGAAAAATAACTTGAAAAGTAACTTAAATTAAGCCATTTTACAGAGATGTGTCTATTGTTCTCCAATATTTTCTGCAATCTGATACTTACAATGAAATCTGTGGAGTATAGTTTTTACCCCCAAACTTACTATAATTATAGGGGGACCCTACAAGACAAAGAAATTAATGCAGTTTCAAAGTATCTAGTTATTTCACTTCTTTAAAACTATATATCAAAAATTAAATGGGAATGTATCAGAATAAAGAGAGTAAGATAAGTAAAGCAGAGCATGGCATTTTGAGGGTGAAAGAAAACTGAATTATGCTGACTGACCCTGACAGTGTACTGGGCCAGAGAGAAATTCCTGAAGAAGATACGTGTTCTATTTGAAAAAAGACTACAGAAAATCATTTAAGATAAATTAAGGTGATGTTTTAATGAATTTTTGGGGGTAACTTTTATAATTTCATTTACCTGGAGTAGATTCAGTGCCTGAGCATCATCAAGGAACACTGAGCAGAAGCCTGTGATTTGTGACCTGAACTGTGCCTTCACTGTATGAGTGCTCAGACTTAACATGCTCCTTTCCCCATGCTCTGCTTAACGGGCGAGCAAAAAGACCAGGGCCTAATTTTGACTTGTCCTGGCATCCTCACAGGGTAGGGAGATGGTTGTGTTGTATGGGCAGTGATACCTTATATTTTCCTTTACCACAATCTGGAATATAGGTGCATTTGAGATTCTGGAAGGATTGTCATCTACATCTGCCCATTCTAGTCGTCTTTTCCTCAAGGGTGCCACGTGCTGTGGGCCTGAGCAGAGTGATGAAGTTCAGTGCCAGAGTGGACTCCCCATGGAGTCAGCTGCAATGTACTCAAAGAACAGACGATGTTAGAGGTTTAAGCTGTAGATGGAGTCATCCTACACCTTCCACAGGACAGCATTCTTTGTCTTCTTTCCTACTTATCTTTTCCTGCGTTGTTTTGCACAGCCGTCTCCCTCTAAAGCAGCTGCAGTGACAACATGAAGGGGCAATTTGCTATATTTTTTTCTCTTCTGCTGAGAGCAGCAACATAGGAAAGAGAATTTTAGGTCTTCATAGTTAGGCAGTAGAAGAGAAGCATCTCCTGCACATCGTTTAGTGGGGCTGGTGAGCCATCTGAGTTTAGTATAAGGATTTTAGGGTACATAGCATACCTACCTTTTCAACAGTAATCTGCGGTCTACCCCACCATGGCAGGGGCATATAGCAGTGCTCTGCCACAGCCATGCAGTACAATAGGTATTGTCATGCCTCACAGTGATTAAGTAGATCAAAATCCCTTTATAGGATAAGCATTAGGCATGACTCTGCCTAAGAAAATGTATGTAAAGTGTGACTTGCTGTATTGCTACAGCGTATCTGCAGCCTGAATTCTTGGTTCAGATTTGATTCTTTTTCTTGACAAGCTTGACAGCAGTGATGAAAATTAAGAGCATATGTGTGGGAGAGGAGAGAAATCTGTATATAATAATTTTAAAAGAGGAATATTGTGGAAGATCTATATATCGAATACTGTGAAGTAAGTAGACTCTGTGAACATTAAGAACGTAACAAAGCAGAAAACAGAGTGTGAAAGCAGAATATTTGAAATTGACAAAAGATACACTGCAGCCCCCACAAACACTTTGTTAGTGATAAATGTCATGGAGTCAGAAAGTCCAGCAGGCTTTGAAAGGAAATTTTTACTATTATGACATGGGAGTATTATGGAAATGAGAAGAAGCAGAGCAAACCAGATGCAGTGTTTGCTATATATGTACTTTGGTTGAAAGGAAAGTGCAGAACAGTATCCATTACTAATACACCATGTCTACAATACTTAATGCATAATATTACAACTTCAAAAGACCATAATATCATTACTGCCTGCTGTAACTGAGATCTGGTCCAAGCTCTCATCCATAGTTCACTGAATATCAACAAAAAGACCTTCAGTGACTTCAATATGTTGGGGATGAGTTAGTACTGAAATAAGGGAATGGCTTATGCTACTCCTGCCCCTAATAGCTTATCTAATTAACGCTTGGTTGCAAAGACCTCTTAGAGCAGCAGCAGCCCAACGCTAACCAAAATGCCACATGCTGTGGAAATGCCAGTCTGGGTTTACTCAGACCCTGACACAACCCCATGTTACTGCTGAGAGAGTAAAGAGCAGTTAGCTCTTAGCTACTGCTGAAGTACCTGTGAACTAATTGCCACAGTCTCTCAGCACAGTCAGATTAATTCTGCCTCATGTCATAGAACTCAATTATAGAATTGTCTCAGTTGGAGGGGATCTTTCAGATCATTGAGTCCAACCATCAACATAAGACTGACAAACCCACCACTAAACCATGTCTACCCACCTTTTAAATACCTCCAGGGATGGTGATTCAACCACTTCCCTGGGCAGCCTGTGCCTTTGTTTGATAACCCTTTCACTAAAGATTTTCCTAATATCTATCCTAAACCTTCCCTGGTGCACCTTGAGTCTACTTCCTCTTGTCCTATCACTTCTTACTTGGGAGAAGAGATGGACCCCTACCTCACTACACCCTCCTTTCAGGTAGTTGTAGAGAGCGATAAGGTCTCCCCTGAACCTCCTTGTCTCCAGGCTGAACAACCCCAGTTCCCTCAACCACTCCTCATAACACTTGTTCTCTAAACCCCTCACGAGCTTTGTTGCTCTTCTCTGGACTCCAGAATCAAAATGCCTTTCCTGTAGTGAGGAGCCTAAAACTGGGAACAGTATTCAAGGTGCAGCCTCAGCAGTATCAACTAGAAGGGGACAATCACTTCCTTAGTCCTACTCATCACCTTGTTCCTGATACAGACCAGCGTGCTGTTGGCCTTCTTGGCCACCTGGGCACACTGATGGTTCATACTTAGCTGTTTGTCAACCAGCACTCTCAGGTCCTTCTCTGCCAGGCAGCTTTCCAGCCACTCTTCCCTAAGCCTGTAGCACTGCATGGCATTGTTTGACCCAAGTGCAGGACTCTACACTTGGCGTTGTTGAACCCTGTACCATTGGCCTCAGCCCATGTCATTGTAAGGACATGTATAAACCCTGAGATGGAGCCAGCATCTGAGTCCCTACTTGGTTAATACTCAGCTCTTAGAAAACACAGTTGGGCCCAGACTCAAGCAATTGGGCAATATGCAGAGCAAAGTTCAAGCTCGTATATGATTTCTTGTTACTGTCATTTTTGGAGTATGGACAGACTGCAGATGAAGTGGGACATGTGTGTTCAACCCAAACTCCTTACCCTATCACCCATAATACCTTGCAGCACTATCATGAGACCAGCATTAATTATATGTCTGCTTTAGGATGGCCAAAGTACCAAAAAGTAACAAAAGAAACACAGAAATACACCATTTAATCCTAGTTTGATCCAAGTTCCCCTTCAAAATCTGTGGGGAAAAGCATTGCATAAATATATGTTAAATTTCCCTAATGAAGTGCTGGAAGGACTTTCCTTCCAGAAGTCACTACGGCCACATCTACAGTAGTTAATGAAACAGTGCCAGAGTACAGGCTTGAGCACTGGCCTTAGATGATCCATACTGCTTGCTATATGCTCCTTGCACATTTTTGACCTCTGCCAACCAGCTTCTTCCTTGGTAGTGCCGGGGCATTGAGGAGTAGAAGTGCAAGCAGACTGTCCCCTTACGGTGGTGCCGGCAAAGCTCCTCTGGGGAGGGGAGAGAGTCATCTGGAGATGAAGTGTGCTGTGTCATTAGACCTCACATGGCCAATGAACAGCCCTTGGCCCTGTTTTAAAACGCACAGGCAGTAAGTGTACCAGATTCATGAAAGAAAAATCTGTAAGAGTATGTTATCTGTAAAATCTGCAAGAATATGATAATGACCTGGTACACCAAAGAGTCTCTTGGAGAAATTAACTTTATCCTGCAGTTGTCAATGTAACAGAGAGCGTGTAATGATTAATAGTATAGTTAGAGAAAACACATTGTACTTTCTTGCTTGCCTATGTTAGATTTATTCCACTGCCATGCTATGCACATACATCTTAGAGAAATGAGAATTGTGTAAAACTAATCACAAACGAGAGATCAGCAATGCTGTTAAATAGTTCTCTCTGCTGCACAGACATGCATCTACCCATTGCATCCAGAAAAGGTATTACATTTATTGTCATATTGTATGGAATGAAAAGCAAGATGCAGCACTTTTAAATGTTCATATAGGACATTCTTGAGGAGGAAATGCATAAGGTTTGGCTATACTTTTAAAGACAAAAGAATGCTTAAAAAGGGCTATGAGTAGGAAAGTATTGGAGGCACGTGGAAATACATGTGCTGTTTAACTGGCATCTTTTGAGAGACCAGATTCAATCTTGTTGTCCTAAATAAAACATTTGGTGTTAGATCTCAGACTGAAGTCTGAAGACCAGCTGCCCTGCTTTCATTTCAATCATTTAGTATGGAGACAAACATATTCTTTATATTCATAAAAAATACCTAACATCTGTAAACAGTAGCAGAGATCTCATTTCTTAAACTGTGAGTTCAGCATGCTGTGAGTTTTAATAAAGCCATTATAACTGGCTACTCAGTTCTCTCAAGTGTATCATTTTTTTTCTTTTAAAATGTTAATAGTGACATTTTTATCGTGAAGGTTCTCCTTCTTTGAAGTACTAATGCTCTTCTTTATAAATCTGAAATATTTGGTGCTATTTTTCATACAACAGCAGTTATGGAGAATGAAAGGCACACAGACTGCAGAGGAGCCTGTCTCATCTGGAAGACTCATCCATGCTTGAGGAGAGGACTCAGTGTCTTAACATGATGATGCATCAACACAGGCTATCAGTTTAAAGACATCCAGCCACTGAGCATTACTTGCTGATGTTTGTTAGGCAACTAACGTACCTAATTCTTGGCTAGAAAAAATTGTAAGATCCTCACTTGCACACAGTATGTTTTGTTTCCTTGAAGATATATGGGTATCCATGATCAGGATCCTCCAAAGCCTGCAGTCTAACCAGGACTAGCTTCATCTAGCTAGTAGGACACGTAGAAGTCTCTTAAGTAGCACCATTTAGCTATTTAGCCACCTAATGCTGAACTGCATGAGTTCAGGGTTTCATTGACCTGAAACATTCTAACCTTAAGTGCCTAAGTCCTCTATAACAGACAAAAAAACAGCCTTCCCCCCCCCCACCTCCCTTTCCCAAGGGCTGTAAAAGCAGGGGCTTATTCAAAACCTGGGGGAGCATCATGATTTTAATAGAGAGCTGCACCAGAGAGCTGGAAGAACAGTGCTCTGCTCTGGCTGACAGCATGTAACTTGTCTTTTCCACAGAGAACATTGTCCTTGGCCTAACAGATATTTCATTGTCCTGTGCAAAGTTAAATAGCGAGAAAGACAGGAAAAAGGGAGCAAAAAGGTCCCACCCTAGAGCAGTTCGTAGCAAGGTTGCCCAGCTACATTGTGAGGGAGAGCTCATGGGGAACCCTGACCCCACAGCGGTGTTCCAGGTACCGGGACAGCTCTGGGTTGTTCCAGTTTTGACCAGAGAAGTAATACTCTCATGCAGAATAGAAAAATTAGGGGTTTTATTTTCTTTACTAGTTTTTGCCTGTTTAACAGGATTTCATTTAGGAAGTATGGGAAAAGGCCACTGTTATTATGGAGGAATTGGCTCAGTCAAAATTTAACCTCAAATATCAATAATCTTCTCACACCTTTTATTGCTTTTGAACTATATTCTCATTTGTTAAAATGAACAGTGTTTTAATTTGAAGGCAGTGGCTGCAAAACATGTACAACTTGCATGTGGCTAGGACTACTTAATTGTCTCCCTGAATCTAGAATACATTTGTGTTGTTATATCACAGTTCACAAAAGGTATGATATATTTTCAGAATAAAGGCTTTTTTTAGACAAGAAAGAGATTCTTCACCCAATGTCATGTGTCAGTCCACAGAAAATTTCATAACTGTTCACCTCCACTGAAAGCAGAAATGATTGACATTTTGTATATAAGTGGGAAAAAGGCATACCAGTCTAAGTAGAATTATACACAAATATCAGTTTCTGAAATATGAAGATGGAAACAGCTAAAGAAAACTGCATCTTGTATGACCTAGAACCCTCAGAAATGGGTATCATTTCCTTGAAATTACTTCAGATTTATGATAATTTTATAAGTCACAGAAGCCACAAAGTCCAGATGGTTTTGCTTTCTTTGATCTAAAATAGTAAAATTGTTAATGACTCATACATAAGAACTGTAATTTTTCTGACTCAGCACTGAGGATTCAGAAGTATCCGACTGATGTAAAAGTTAGGTTTCCAGCATGGCTGCAGCACCGACGAGTATAAAGCAAGCAGATGCAAACACATTTTGTGTGTGCAGTAATTACAGTCTGAGTCTGCAGCGATCAGAGGATAAATACTGCTTACCTGGGGATGGTGAGATGCAGAAAGTCCAGGTGTAGTTCACAAATGGAAGGCAACAAGTGGCTTCCCAGATGATCTGTTGAGGAATAGTGGTGGGCTTGGTGGGCAGCTGGATCCTTTAGGGGACTGGCACTTACTGTCTTGCTTAGAATCATAGAATCATTTAGGTTGGAAGAGACCCTTGGGATCATCAAGTCCAACCATCAGCCCTACTCTACAAGTTCTCCCCTACACCAGATCCCTCAACACCACATCCAATCTACTCTTAAACACAGTCAGGGATGGTGACTCCACCACCTCCCTGGGCAGCTGATTCCACTGACTGACCACTCTCTCTGTGAAATGCTTCCTCATACTGCTTAGCATTTACTGAGCAACCTCTGCTCCAGCTCTGCCCCATGCCAGTCATGCCCATCCAGTCCCAGCACAGGGATTGCCCTTGAATTTTTCATAAAGTCACAAACAGCTCATCAACCACTGCCGAGCCTTTCTGTCGCAGCAGAAGGGAATAACCTGCCTAAAGTTCAATTCAACTGGAAACTGACTGATCCCACCAAAAACTTCTGCAAACTTTTCCTCCTGAATTTTCTAAGATTTTTCAAAATGTCTATTATAACAAAAACTAAACCTTCCAACTGAACTTTAGTCGGTAAACTTTCGGATATTCTTTATTTCACCTTAAAATATGTCAGCTGCTCTGCAGCCACCAGAGTTTGGGTTATACAGAGCGCCTGGTCACAGGCTCAAGGCAACCTCAAACTTCAACTGACATGTCATCAGATTTCATGATAGTTTATGATTCAGTTCTCAGCTTCCTCAAATTTTCTGATTGCCCCCTTCTAGTCAGACAGGGATGCTTGCTGGTTGTGGTGGGTTGGCCTCGGTGGACTGCCAGGTACCCACCCAGCCACTCTCTCCATCCCCTTCCTCAAACCAGAGAGGAGGAGGAAATTGGTTGAAACAACTTTTGGGTCTAGATAAGGACAGGGAGATCATGCACCAGTTACCATCATGGGCAAAACAGACTCAGCTTGGGAGGATTAATTTAATTTAATTTATTGCCAATTAAAATAGAGTTGACAGTAAGAAACAAAGACAAAAGTTAAAACACCTTCCCCCTGTTTCTCCTTCTTCCCAGGCTCACCTTCACTCCCTCATGCCCAGCTCCTGTCCCCCAAGCAGCACAAGGGGGATGGGGAATGGGGGCTGTGGTCAATTCATAAAAGCTCCTCTCTGCTGCTCCTTCCTCCTCACACCGCTCCCTGCTCCTCTTGGAGTCCTTCCCAGGGACTGCAGTCCTTCAGGACAGACCTTCAGGATAGTAAACACAAGGGATCAATTTCTGCTTGAAATGTTTTCATGTTATTTTTCAAGCTCTCAAATGAAAGGCTGTGCTTCTCTCCCAAAGTGCCAAAGTAAGATGAATAGTAATTAGACTTAAGCATTTGAGCCCAACAACTGAAAAAGTTTAATGGCAGAGAGAGGAAAAGTTAAAGAAAGGAACTGGTGATCCAGTAATATACTATACACAAAAGTGAGAAAATAAATATTTAGGTATGGGGTGTGTGGTTGGTTTTCTGTCATCCAGGCTCTGTATGAGCAGATCTTTTGAGAATATATCTACTTATTTTTTGCAGTCTGATTAATTATGAGTGCGTTCCATGGGCATTTCATAATTAGCGTCTCACGACATTAGCCAGAGTCGTTAGCGAGATGTTGTGTTGGACTGTGAAACCTTGTGCTTCAAGTGAAAGGGAACTTTCCAATTCAGATGCACTTTTCATGGTGACTGATAAATGCTAATTTCCTAGACTGCATTCACTTCTGCCAGGGCTGAGTCTGGGTGACCTTCTTGGGGTCAGAGCTTGGGCTGAGGTGTGCTGGAATAGTTAGTTCAGATTCAAAGAAAAATTTGGCCACAGCTGCCACATATTCACACTTCCATCAGCTGGGCTTTGGTTTCAGCGGAAAATGAAATGAGAACGGCAATCAGACCTAACAGAACAACTTTTTAAAGAGGTGAATCGATACAACTATGCTACATAATTCTGCATTATAAGACAATCAATAAGGGTGCTGGAGTTAACAACATTCTATAAACACGTAGTATTACACCGTCCCTTTCCTGCTGTTTCCTTAGCATCAGAGAGCAAAGTTCAGAAGTCACACCATTCGCTTTCTGTGGGTTCATACACTGTGTAACTAATAAATAGCAAGTAAAACAAATGTTCGGCCTGATGTAGTTTAAGATGTGAATTTTGTTTGTAAACATCAGCAGGTTAGCCTTTTCTTCTCTTCACTTCTCCTCCACACCTCCCTGGCCCTTCCGCTGGTGAACAGCAGCAGTGCACCAGAGCCACAGCTCCTCACCTGGCATTGGATTTTCATCATCTTCCTCCTGGAAGATCAGCTCCCAGCAGAGCAAAACACAGCAAATCTCCCTGGAGAGAAATGGCACCTCTCAGTAACAAAATACAGCCTTTGCTCTCATTGGAGTGTATCTGCCTTGTTATGTGAGTTTGGATCAGTAGTGCAACCCTGGAGTGGGCTTCCTAGTCCCCCTTAATGATTATGCTGGGACACACATTACGGAGGGCTCCTTGAACATGTGGATATGATTTCTTTGGTGTGAAACTAAACTGGAAGGTGCAGTCCAGGTGTCAATAGGGGTGCAGTCCATAGGACCAACTTCAACCTGGCTGAAGGAAGACATCCTCAAAAGTGTGCTGCAAGGATGGAAGGTCCTCAGACCCAGAAACTTTACAGATCTGCTCTCGCTGGTCTTTGATACCTGTTAATGCCGAAAAAAGCCTTTGTGGTGACCTGCCTTGACCTCAGCAGTTCATTGCCAAGTTTTTTTCCTCTCCAACTACAGATGTGGCTTTGAGAAATTGTGGGCACTGCCACTTGCTCTGTGAAGTGAGCAAGTACACTGCGCACAATCAGTTCAGGGCACATCTCCCGTCAACCGAGGAATATTTTGATGATCTGAGGGGACAGAAGAGCGACTGGATGATCCATCTTCTCCATATGCAATGCTATCTTGAAATGTTGGAACAGCATAGGAGTAGGTTTTAAGGAATTTTAAGGGGTCCTGTCAGTGTTTCAGGCTGGACAAAACAGATTATATACGGAAAATGTGAAAGTAACTTGCCTTTTTCTGGTTTGTATAAAGCCAACAAAAGCGATCCTGGGTTTTTGACTCAAACCCTGGTGCTAAACTGCAGCATGGAGAAACAACAGCTCCTCAAATACTGTTGCAAGACATTTTATAATGGAAAAATGCTCATTATCTTAAATAAAGGTCTCACCACTTCTTGCCTCACCATGCAGAGTTTAAAATAATACAACAGAGCTTGCTGATTCACCTCAAAAGAAAATGCTGCTGTGCTGAAAGCATAATTGGAACATTACTATCCAGAATAAATTAGTACACCAGTTAAGAGAAATTGAAAGGGGGTGGGAAGATGCTACAACAGAATTTGCTTTTTCTCTGCTAGTTAGAACTGTCTTTGTCACAGCTTTTAGTCTAAATGGGCAATAAATGAAGCAGACTGTAAGCACTGGATTTTTCAGAAGAATTTGGCCAACTATTAACATTTAGACATCAAAATAGATGGACAGGTTTCTCAGAGAGCCCAGAAACTGTTGCGTGCTGGGCTCTTTGGAGTGTGAGGGTTCACTAGGTTTCTGGACATTTTGGAAGTGTTAATAAAATATTGCCAAACATATTCTAGTCTGAGGACTTACCTGAACTTCCCAATGGCATTCCTAAATTCTCTTGTACCTATTCTTCTGAGATCAGCTTTTCTGAAGTACTTTGCATATTATTACACACAATGTATACAGTATTTGCCTGTCTAAACAGTAGTTAGTAGATCCTGTTCTGGATCTAGGCAGGACATTGATGGGGGCAGCACAGTATCTCCAAATGTAGATGAGACTGGCCTTCAGTATCTTTTGAATCAACAAAGTTATAAATATGTCTTAGAGCCTACACAGAACAAGTACCTATTTTGAGATCTTTGTATTACACTTTTCTTAATTTCATATTAAATTTCCTTGTCTAATTACATTTTTTGTAATATTAAAAAGATTATCTATTCCCTAACAAAGCTGTGGCTGTATCTCATTAGTCAGATAGCTCAAACTGATTACAAGACATTTGAAATAGCAAAATCATGGTATTGTAGTGTTGGATTATTTTATTTCTCTCCCCTAGTGGAACAGTAGTAATTTATGTTCAGTTGTCTAGCCATAAAAATAAGAATTTTTTGGAACCAAAATAAAAGTCAGTTTATTAAAAATTTATCTCAGTTCTAATCTTTTCTTGTGAAGACATCTCACACATCTCTCCTCACGGATATTGTAAATTAACAGGAGACTTTTTCTGTCTCTCTCACAATAGCCTTTAGCACAATGGAAGCGAATCAGCGGTATTGTCTTCTCCTTAGATGCCCAAGTGCATATGATAGAATTAGATAGGATTGTTAGCTATGTATCCTAGGTATTTGTAAGCTCCTTTTCAACTCAGCATCTAAATACTTCAGGGAAACAGGGTTTTTTTAAGTGGGTAGTTGTATCATCTTTCTCAAAAACATAAAGCTAAGTCCACGTAAGTGTTGGCTGGGGGGAGATTCTGAAAAATGAAACCTTTTCATCTTAAAATAATGTAGAAAAACCAAGATGGTGACATTTTAGAAGAGTGTTTATTGCCTACAGGAGTCAGTCAGCAAATAACGAGTATGTACAGCAATAGCTTTCTAATAAAATACATGCTCACGTGCACTTCTGCTGTTCTTCATCACTATGACTACAGTGTTCCCCACAGTTCATTTCAATCTTGAACTGAAATAAATCAGGGATGTGACAAATTCATTTCTCTCCTGATTTGCCAGAACCAGCAGCTCTGGTAAAGCACCAGCTGCAGTATTTCTTGCTGTGCCAGCCTTGCTGTAGCCGCTGTCTCAGCTGAGTGGGGACGTCTGTCAAGCTACCCATCAAGGAGCTTTCAGACTCTTCCCAACTCCAAAAATGAAGGCCTGTGTGGCAGATGAGGTTTCCTTTTCCTTCCTGGCCCACCATCTGCCTTGCAGAGAGGGTTTTCAGGGAGGTAGCAAAGGATGTGGCTTTGCCAGCTCTGGCTACGGCAGGTTGCCAGAAGTTGGATTTTGATCCTGCCTAGAGATGTGTATTGAAAGGATAAGGACATCAGAGCCATCTCTGAGACAAAGTCGTTGATTTGTCCTTTTTGGTTCTCTTGGTAGCAAGCCTGTCCTCTTCACATACACGAGTGTGTGAGCAGCATGACCATAACACACGGGTCTGGACCTCAAAGAGGAAGTTGACTCCAGCATGAAAAAGGGGAAAAACATCCTGGTGGGATGGGATGGGAGCCTCGTGTGTGGTGATGCTTTGAAAGGGTGCACATACACTCTTATTTCTTAGTGTGAGAACAACTGAAACATTTTCTCCTCAGTTAAACTGACCGTATCTGGCTCTGAGCTCATCCCGGCAGCAGTGACGCCAGAGGAACTGTACAGCATAAGGAGGCTTTAGCAGCCCTTCCACCACTTGTTCTCAGCGATGTATTCTTGCTAAAACTGGGTATAATGTGAAAAGACTGTGTGTACAGGAAGCTATTTCCAGCAACTACTTCCTCATCCACAACAGTGCAAGCTGGGTATGTTTCTGGGGGTACTAGGACAAATACATTTAATTCATCTATATGGAAAACGTACTTTCCTGCATACTAGACTTAATTTCAAAGTAATGTACATAAGTAATATCAATGTTGCACATTTCAAACACCTCAAGTGACAGTGATAAAAATAGAATTAGGAACCTGCTATATCCTCTTGCTCAATTTAAAGCATTATGCTGAAAAAACAGATGCATTTCTTATTCCAAGAGCAGATCATATGCTGTCATCATTACTACAAATTCATTTAAATATTCTTTTAAAACTGAATTATCTCAGTAATACTGGTCACTAAACAATGAAAGATTAAAAAAAAAGCTCCATAAAATATAACTCCAATAATAAAACCAAGTTTTTTCCTCATTACCCCTCAGCTTTCATGTGAAAGTTCATTGTGTGCAGATTGAAATTCAGAACACAGTTCAGAACCAGTTCTCTTTCCTTCAGTCGCAATCCTATTGTCAAGCTCCACACGACATTCAGAATCATGTTGTGCCGTTCCAGAAGGAATATAAATATCCAGAGCTGTGTCAACAATAAGTCCACTACCTATTATGCTACTAGGCATAGAAAGTGCTTTGGTAAAGTATGTCTTTTTAGAGCAATCTGCAGCTTTTGTGACTCTGATGCAATTCCATTTCTCCCTTTGTCAAGGCAAGGAGTGTAGCAAGTTCAGGGGCTTGTGAAGTAAAGCTCCTTTCATCATCTCCAGCATCAATAGCACGTGTGACCCGGTGAAGAACAAAGGGATTAATGATATTCTGAAAGTTAACTGTGACTCACGTCAGTGTACACAACATCATGTCTTTCGGGGAGGGAGAAAATAATCAAATCTAAATAACATTTCATTGCATCTCTTGGGGCTGCACAATAGTCTCATAATTTCTCTCCACGTTAAGATGTAGTGCATTTCACTTAATAGGTTTGGCCGGTGCTTTCATATTGAGTGATATATTTCAGCCAATTTAGCCTGCTCCCTACTTACAAGCAATTAGTGCCACTTTCCGACAAAACCCACAAATCCTGGGGCAGGGAGAAGGACTTACTTGAACCTTACAAGCTTAGAAGCATCCTGTGATACAGACAAAAGTTCCACATTTAAAAATTGTGTGTAATTGATACTGTACTCCAATACCTACTGAATCTGCGCCCTGATCTGCCTGTGTTTTCTAAAAAAGAACCCCAACCATTAAATATAGAGCAATGCTGCTGCAAGAGCATGGGGAAACACCGTTTGCTGAATGTGTTTACACCAGCCCTGTGCATCTCAAAATGAAATGGTAGCCCCTCCATGCTCCTAGCAAGTGCTTGAGAAATGGGGATATGTTGGAAACCAACAGGGACTCCAGATATTTAGGCAGTTTGGCCACAAGGTTTCATGCCTACAACAGTGTCAGAGCGGCCTGAAGAAGGAAGGCCTGTGGGCTGCTGGTGGCCAGGGAAGCCTGGAGAGCAGCACCTGGCCACCAAAGCCCAGCAAAGCTGTCACAGGAGTGCCCTTCCCAAGTCTTTAAACAGAAAGTACTTTTAGCCTGTCACAGGCAGGTGGTCTTTGAGCAAATTAATGCTCCTTGCAGTACATCCATCTAGGGAAAGAGGCAGAACGTGTCCTGAGGGGAAGCTGGAACAGGAGACACTGATGCATGCAAACAAACCATGTGATTACAGTACACTTGCAAAAACTGATATTCATCTCTTATCTTTCCAAATAGAAAATTTGCTATTGATATTAAGGAACTACTTAGTAAATCATTTTGTCAAAAAGACTGCAGCTGAATTCAGACCTTTATTGGGATTGTTTAGTTTGAGGAAGAGGAGGCTGAGGGGAGACCTCATCACTCTCTACAACTGCTTGAAAGGGCATTGTAGAGAGGTTGGTGCTGGTCTCTTCTCACGGGCAATGAGCGACAGGACAAGAGGGAATGGCTGCAAGCTGCAGCAGGGTAGGGTTAGGCTGGACATTAGGAAAAAGTTTTTCACAGAGAGAGTGGTCAGTCAGTGGAATCAGCTGCCCAGGGAGGTGATGGAGTCACCCTCCCTGACTGTGTTTAAGAGTAGATGTGGTGTTGAGGGATCTGGTGTAGGGGAGAACTTGTAGAGTAGGGCTGATGGTTGGACTTGATGATCCCAAGGGTCTCTTCCAACCTAAATGATTCTATGATTCTATTCTATGATTACAGTTGTGTGGCTGATTGATGGGAAATGCTTGGCTTGGCTAGGTTTTGGGTTGTTGTTGGTTTGGTTGGTTTGGGGTTTTTTTAAGTAAACAGAAGCCATTGACATTGCGAAATTATCCTCATTCACTGCAAAATCCCAAAGTGCCCTATCTCCAGGTGCACCCTTACTAAGGTGCACCAGCTGTGGCTCTTCAGATGGCATGGCAGCTACCCCAATGGGTCTTGTTCTTGTCTTGAAAACTTCCAGCAGACAAACAGAAACACATGGAGCAACTTACCTGATGCTCCTGACAGTCTAGATCTCTAACAGTCTCCTATTTCTGGGCACAAATGTAATCATATTAGACAAGTTCCTGTGGAAATTTATTCATTTGGCTTTATTATCCAGCAAAGGAGATTTCACAAGGTTCTGGAAATCCAATAAACCTCCCATTTATAAGTCATGGCTTGCAAATAATTAGAGATGTGCATAGTGTATTCTATGGACATGCACCAGGCTTCGGCAAGATTTGGAAGTCCTTTCTGAATTTTTGTGAAGAAAGAAGATAAGAATATGTTATTATTATTATTTAAGAATGTTGCTGTTCTAGACTCTAATCTCTCATTAACCTGAACGTGCATTAGGTTAGAGTTGGCTCCTTGCCTAATTCTTATTCTATATGCCACAGTCACTGTGCATACTAAAAAATACACGTCTTAAAAAATACACATTTCTGTTTCTCCTTCCTGACAGTTGTTTTTTTTTCTACATATAGTTACATATTAACATAATGATATTTTAATTGTGCTTGTGCTTATGAGCATTACATATAATGTGGATCAAGAACAATGTAATCTGTCTCTTTTGTGTAAACTTCATTAAAATTACTAAGAAAATGAAGTTTGGATGGTTTGGTAATGATACAAGCCTGAGAAATACAGCTATTGATAACAGCGTGTATGGTTGTGCTTGAGAAGGCTAACTCTATAATGATAGAAATCAATGTACAGCATCATGGAAATGGTTAATAAACTTTGAAAAGTTATGCAAAACTAGAGGATGAGAGCAGCAGAAGGCTGGAGAAAATTAGACTGGGAAATGCAATGCAGTAGAGCAATAAAGAAAAGCTTATGCAGTTCTGATTACACACTGTCACAGCGCAGGGAAGTAATAGTCCCTTTCTGTGCGTCTTTAGTGGGCTGACAAGCTGGATGGTGCATCCACTGGTGGGGGTCTGTAGCAAAAATTAAAACAAAATAAAATTGAAATTAGAGAGCCCCTTGACAAAAATGTTTGAGACTATTTTATTATATGATGTGCTACTAAATCCAGTCATTGGGGACAATTAAATGCAGCATAAAACATGTCATTCTTTAATGTGATTGATTAAGAATTGCAGATAACAACGTGAAGGGTATTCTCAAAGCAAGGGGCATAATTGGCAAGATCCCTAGTACTCATTAACTGCAGATTACACTTAAAGCAAACTGAATACCCATCTGATTCAGAATAGAGAGTGCTGTCAGGGCAATACATCTCACTTTCAGTGAAATATACCATTTTTTTTCCGTTGAGGATGCCAAAAGCTAAAAGAGGGATTAAAAAATTGGCATTGTTTTATGGATACAGCGGAAGAACTGCAGAACCGAATAAGATGTGACCTTTCTGGCACACCTAGGCACACAGAGGTGTGTTACTATGTTGTTAATTAGCTGCAGTCCAGATATGATTCACTGAGGGCCAAGCTAACAAAGAACTGAAATAATGGTCAGATCAATAAGTGACTAAAGCATTCATCAGCAACTGGAAATCGCTTTTACTGAGCAGTGGTTAGAGTCTGGCAGTATTTGAGTAAGAGAAAGATGTCAACAAATTAGAAGAAGCTGAAAAAAGGGTAACAAACTGATTAATATGCTGAAGGATTGATTTATGAGGAAAGATTAAAAAACCTGAAATGTGAAGGTGCTAAATGGCAACTTGTATTTTATTATATAAGCCAAGAAAGGAGAAAAACTGTTTGGAACGGATTAGTGAAAATATAAGAATCTGTATGAAATGACAATCTGAGATGGGCACACCGAATGGTCACACATATTTGTCCCCTTAGAATGGTTTGAAGCTTCCACTCTTGTTCCTGCCACCACTCCAAAGGAGTCAACAGAAGGTGTTAGTGTTGGGGGGAACCAAAACGCACTGAAGAAGCCTGAGTTTGTAACTGGTTTTTGGAACTTGATGGTCTTTAAGGTCCCTTCCAACTCTAACCATTCTCTGATTCTATGACTTTGTTTCCCAGTGGCTACACAATCCTTTGTGTTCCAGCTGCTGCTGGAAAAAAATAAATCCCTCGGTGCCCCTCTTTTCCCAGCAGCAATATGGGATTAGCAGTGTTTCTTGATTTGTGGGAACATTGTGGCAGGAAATGCAATAACACATGTGGGCCAGTAGGCTAGTATGGGTACAGGTTCATGATCACATCAGTCAGGAGATGAACTAAGAGTGTCACTATGAAAACACAAGAAGAAATATATCTCTAGCCTGGTTCTTAAGAAGCACCGTTGACCCAAGTGGGTTTTTGGTGGTGTATTTCAGCTGATTACAGATATTCTGGGAAAGAGGAGGCAAAGCAACTGGAATAAACAGATCTGGCAACATGGTGAATGGGGGTGTGAAATGCAGAAAATTAGGGAAGGAAAAGAAAAGTAGGTAAACACCTGAAAAAGCACAGATTGAAACACAAAGAGGGAAATGCAAGAACTACAGGAGTGAAGTATATGATGCGAAACAGAGTGGCATAGCAAAACAAGGGAAAAAGATCTCAGCTTCCCAGGAAAAACTGTCGTGAATGTGTTGCTGCTTCAAAAACTGGTGAGGCATTTGAGGCAGCTCTATGTGCTGGAAAAGGACACTGCTGCACAGGGGTCAGTAAAATGGACACTGTCCCACTGCCTGTGTTGCTTGACCCGCAGCCATGATCAAGTTATACTGAGGGGGAAGTGAGCACAAGCCATTGTCCAGTTTCTCTTTCCCACCTCCCAGGAGCAGCAGCATCAAGCCCAACTTTCCTGAGTTCCTGCCCTTGCTCTGCCCTCATTACTGTGCCAGCAATTTCAGTTTCACCTAAACTGTCTTTTTTCCTAGCTTTGAGCAATGTTAAATATTTGGATCACTTGATGAAGCTTCTGGACCAAAAGTTAGACATGTGAAACTTTAACAGAAGGCAAGTCTTGATCTGAGATTGGTGCCCTGTTTAGACTGCAAGGAGCAAGACAGTACTGTGCTTAACACTCTGCTCAGCAAAGAGCCTTTCAGGCAGGAAAACTTCTCCAAAATTATGTTTGTATGGCAGGTGGTGAGTGTGGCAAGATAAACCTGTGCAGGGTCTGTTTGATACACTCCCATGTCCTACACAGTGACCTCACTCTAAATCCTCTGCCACACACTTGATTGCTGAAGCACACAGGAGGAACACAGAAGAAATTCTGTGGCACTGAAAAAAAAATTAATGTGAATCATGAAATAAGAAATTTAATAGCTAGTGAAATTTGTATGAAACTAAATGACATAGCCAGTACCACCTGGTCATTTTTGACTGTTTGGATTTTCCACTCATTCTTTTGTTTTCAGAATGCAGTGGGATCATACACTGAAGGTCCTTATTTGTATTATCCAACTTGTAAATGCTGAAGGTGGCACTTAGATAGGTGTCTGTTGATATTTTGGGCACAGAAGATGAGTAGAAAATACCATGGACAGATAAATGAATTAAACTATTGGACACAACGTGTGGTTTTGATAATAGGTCAAAAGTGAAATAGTTTATATGAGAGGACACCTATGTTCTTGAGGCTTTTGTTGAGGCTGATTCTAGATTTGGTTATACAATAAGGTCATTGGTTCAGGACAAGAGGTAATAGACACAAACTGAAACACAGGAGGTTTCCACTGAGCATCAAGTTGCTATGAGGATGACCAAGCACTGCCACAATTTGCCCAGGAAGACTGTAGAGTCTCCATCCTTGGAGATATTCAAAAGCCATCTGGTCATGGTCCTGGGAAACTGGCTCTAGATAGCCCTGCTTGAGCAGGGGGTTTGGACCAGATCACCTCCAGAGGTCTCGTCCACCCTCAGCCTTCCTGTGATTCTTTGATTAGTGAACACTGTTCCAATTTATACTCTTTAACATTTTTGATGTCCTCTTCACAGTTACAGGAGTTTGAAACATTTTTCAGTTAAAAATGAAAGTTGAGATTAATAAACATAATTCTTTGGCAAAATACACAGCAAGGACAGGAGTCTATTGCCTGATGCATAGTGGAGCAGGGGGCTCCAAACAGCACTTTAATGGTTTTGCTAAAGTATAGATATCTCTTCTCCATTCTGTTCGCTAAACAAACATTCTCTAAAATAAAACAGTGCCTTCACAATTAAGTGTATCTGTATTGCATCCAGATCTCTGGCAAATGAAATCACTCTCGCTGGTCTGGCAGCTTCTCTGCTCCTGCATATTCCCTGCTTCCCTTTGGTGTGCATCTTCCTACAAGTGCTGGAGAAGAAGAAGGGAGGGCAGAAACTGTGAGTGCACCAGCAGCAGACTGAAAAACTGCTGTTGGCGTTCAAGAGCTCAGGATGACAATCTGTAGAGCTTCCTCCTTTCACAGGAGAGCAGCTGGAGGTGTGCAGAAGTGAAATTATTGTATAATTGCAATAAAGTCACATTTTGTTGCCAAAGGTACCAGATGTGACAGAGTTTAGCATGATCTCAAAGACATACCAGACTTGTCGTTGTGTCAGTGTGTGGCGTTCCCTCTTCCTGGAACAATTCGTGTCGCAAGAAGCAGCTTTTTCCAATTCTTTCAGAGTTCCTTTTCTTCTTTAGCTGGCAGGAAAGTGTTTAGGGGTTTTTTATTTTTTTATTTTTTTTAATACATGTATCAGAGAACAGAATAAGAATGAATACCCAGCTGGCACAGTGTGAATTTGCCAATCAAGCATGACTGTATCATTCACTTAAGACTAGCTAGAGATGCATCCAGGCAGATAGCACAATTCAGATGTGGCTTTTCTACCAAAAAAATGGCATGTCATCCATCCCAGGTGTCAAAAATTAATAATAACAAAACCCCCAAAGCCAGACCCCATGAGATTTACCTGCAATCTGTCTGGACATGTTAAAGCTTTCATCAGGATTGCCTAGTTAAGCTGAAAGACATAGGGAACGGAAACAAAGCTGCAAATTCTGTTGGGAACTCACCACAGCTGACTACCCACTGCCCTAGAAGGGGGAAGTTTAAACTGGGGGAAGTGCCATTACTGTTTCTTAAAGTTTGTTCTGGGACCAATAGTTTGTACTTGCTTATGCTTTCATTATCGTGAAGGTGGGAGCACTGTGGACACAAAGAACTGGGCAGGACTGTTGATGAAAAGGAGGCTCAGGATATCCTACAGAGAAAACTAAATATTCCTGAGGAGTGGAATAACAGAAACAAGATGAAATTCAGTAATGGAAAAGATAGGGTCATGCACTCAGACATTTATAAAAAGCATTTTTATTATGGGCTGTAAATGACAGACATATAGAAGGAGTTTCCTGTATTAGTCACTCACAGCACAACCCTGAACCATCAGTGAGATTTGGTCATATAGAGAGCAAATTGGCTGTATGAGAAAAGGTCATTTTGGAAGAAACCAGGAGACACTACCTTCATTGCAAAGACTGGCAATACTCTGTGAAAAACTGTTACAGGTTGCATGTCAGCTATGCTGCAGGGAGATCAATTCAAACTATCTAGTGCAGAAAAATTCTGAGTTACGGAATTTTTGGGCTCTGTGTTATAGGAGGAGACTAACAAAATTTGCTGATAGGCTGAAGTTGAGAGTGGTTATGGCTACTGCCTTTAAATATAGATTTAAATGCAAGAGAAAGCCAAGCCTAACTGGAACACTGTACAGCCCAAGGACAACTGGGTATGAACTGGTCTTGAATATGTTCAGGCTGCTGGGTGTTAGAAGGAGCTTTCTAACATATACATGAGGGCAGTTCTGGTCCAGAAGTGCAGGAAAATAGCGTATTTAGTGTAAGATGGATTGTGTCTATGGAAAGGGTTATACGGAGTATTTGGTCCTACAACAGTATTTGCTCCTACAAAGTACTGCCTTAAAACACAAGGTCTGCATCGGTCCCATGGCCTAAAGATCCAAAAGGTCTACCTGCTTGGTAGACCAGATTGCAGTATGCAGATCCAGCAAACTTTAAACATCCTGGCCAGTATACCACAGCAGCCCAGTTGCGGCAGAACAGGATCCATGCGAGCCAATGTACCTCACCCTACGGAGAAGCAGAGCTCTTCTGACATCTAGCATCACTGCTGGCAAAAAAGCAAGTGATTACAGAAGAATGTTTCCTTGGCAGAGACAGTCAGTGTCAAACCCTATATGCCAAAGGGTAATACAGGATTTCTTCATCGCCATATTTAAAAAGAACACAACCTGACTTTACATGTCTGACCACTCTGCCTACCCAAAGCTTACTGCTGGATTTATAGCCCTGTTCCTGACTGCTCTGGTTAACGAACTACTCAAAGGTCTCCTCACACAAGAGCTATAACTTAGAGCAAGTCGGATGTCCTCACACAAGTGCTGTGCCTTACAGCAAGCTGGTGGCGTGCAGTGGCAGAGAGAGCAAGGGAATGGGCAGCTCTTGTTCCTGAAAAACAACTGGCTGGCACAGGGGATTAAAAAACTTGCACAAAATGTTGACAGCTAAGACAGGACAAATTCTTGTTGGATGTGAAACGTAGTCCTGCGTTTTCCCTCTGTAAAACCGGTTACAGGGCTGTTCATTTACACAAAGCTTTCAGCCACACGGCAAGCTACGGAGGGTCTGCACTCAGGGCATGTGCCCGGCACCCTGTACTTCTGACCCTCTGAAGCGTCTGGGGACAGCGCTAGGTGGTAAAAAGTGCTGTGTTACAAAAGTTACTACCTTCACCCTAAACATATTTATTTACTTGGATCTGTACAAATGCTCCTGCCGTACATGCCGGGCTCCCATTCAGTAAAAATCAAACACAACCCTTACAATTAATCAATAGCAGCGATGGTCTTCTTTGCTTTCTCTCCCATCCCCACTCACGCCGGTTTATCGCTGAATAAACCATCTCATGGGGTGACAAACGACGTGCCAGCGGCCCTCCTTTCTTCCCCCCGCCAACCCCTCCGGCGCCTTCGGACCCGCTCTGCTTTCATTCACCCATCAGTATTACCCCCGCACGCCTTTCGCCGGTACTCGGCCCCGGCCCGGCCCCCCGGGCGCCCCCCGCCCGCTCACAGCGGGGGCG
>VZTM01040715.1:0-59849 GCA_013400555.1 Jacana jacana | reverse complement strand
CAGCCCACCCCGGCGGGCGGAGGGAGAAGAGGCGGAGGGGGAACTGTGAGCGCAGCCCCTCGGGGCTGGTTCTTCGGTCTCACTCTGCTCCTGTGTCCAGCCCAGAGCCGGTGGAGCCTCTCCATCCCTCTTTCTGCCGGTCGCCTGTGCAGATGCGCTCAGGATGAGGTGTAGACAGCAACATACTCTGTGGTGGGGGCTGGATACGCTTTTTAGGGATTTTTGCCGCTCTGGTTGCATGACAAGAGAATGCCTTATTATATCTGCCCATCCTATGCATAAGTATATTCTGCTGTAGTACAGTTTTCGTGTAGATAAATTGGTTTGGTGTGACAGTGGCACTCTTCTCTCTGGAGCGATACAGTGTTTTTAAAGTATAACAAAGTCAATAGGTAGAATGTAAAGTTTGCAGTTTGTTAGAAAGGCATGTTTTTCTTCTAAACCTATTATTTAGCAAAGGTAATTTTGTTTTGTTTTTCCTCTCCGTGAAAACTGCAGCGTGTGCCTCCTGCTGCTCTTTAAAGGGAGAGGTTTGTTCCACTAGGAGGGTCGCCAGCGAGAGCCGCCCTCAGTGCCTTCTCCAAGGTGATGAACGTTGCTCGCCCTGTGCTCAGAGCCCCCGCTCCCATTGTCTGCAGCGGGACTGGGAAGGCAATTCCCACGTTAGGAAGGAGCTCTGGGTACCTCCCAGGATAGGGTCCCCAAATTGTACAGCAGCTTTCAGGACATGAGTGACCGGAATAGCGATATTCCTCCCAATTCCATTTTATACTACGGATAATACTAACGCAGACTATCAAATTTGCAGACCAGCAAGCTGTGGCAAAATGATTTTTGCAATGTAATAAATCTAACTGCCCCTCGCCCTTGATGTGCTCGTTTTGTTCCTCGTTGTAGCCGGTTTCAACATCGACTGTGTCAGTGTGTGGTGCCGTAATGCTGCTCTCTTACTGCTGCCTGACTTTTCCATTCTGTTTGCATGAATATCGTGGTTGTTTTTAAAGAGAGGTTAATAGGTTAATGTGTCACTGGCGTTAGCGGCTTACCCATAAGAGACATGTGGGTCATTAGACCACAGCATGTGCATAAATCAGTCAGATTAAATATGGAAGGCTGCTGAAATACATGAGGAAGTTTCTAAGATCATGTGGAATGCATGGATGCCGGTCTTTAGAAACCATCGCGGAAAGAGGGCTCTCCAACCTGGGATTAGAAAACCGTGTGCTGTATTGAAGACGTTCAGAATTACTCCGTTCTACTAAAAATAGGCTGAAGCAAATGTATGTGCTATATATGTACATATGGCAGGCACTGTTTTTAGTGTAACTACAAAAATACAGAAGGAAAATTTAGTTTAAAAAACATAGTAGTCAGATATGTGTTAACTGTTTCTTGCAGAACTGCAGTGTTTCTGTTCTTAATGTGAATTTTGAAAGAACTAATATCAATACATAATATCTGGGACAGATTTTCCCCTCACTTACCTCGGCATGGCTTCATTAACTTTTACTGGATGAGCTACTCCCTGCAAAAGATGAGTCTCCTATATTTATACTCGGGGCCAGAGGCTGGCAATAGCACCTTTCTCAGTGGACTGCTACCTTGTACATTGCTATTTATACTGAACGTTAAACTTAAGAACACTGTTACTACATTTCCTTCAAACACTTGGACTCTCTAAATTACTTTCCATACTTGGAGAAGCACATTTCTTCTCTATTATTTTGTCATTTTAATTTTTGCATCAGGTCGACTTGCTGCCCTGGAACAGTTTCTTACACTTCTTGAGACAGTTTCTGAGCTTGTAACATTTTATCATCACTAGATAATGTAGCTACCTCGATTTTTTTGTTAAATTTTTGGGAAATACTGAACTCCTCTCCCTTATTTCTCCAGAATATACTGCTTAAGAAAGAGTTTGCTGTAGCAAAAGAACATTGCAAGGTGGAGGCCACAGGCAGACAACATGACAATTAAGATAGCTTTTTTGGCCTTGACTCTGCCCATTCAGCACATGCATTTCAGTTTGGTCTTTTGTTAAATTATGATATAATTGCATCATGCCTGGCTAAGAGGAGAACACAGAATCAAATGATTAGAGCAGGAAACAGAGAATTAAGGCTTATCAGGAGTTAATTGACAAGATGGACTTTTATGTGTTTTTTCATCTGACAGTCTGCACTTCGCTAAGCTAGAAAAATGCCCTATTTCACCCAGAATGGGGCAAAAAAACAAACTGGTGTTTCTTTCTGGAAAAGAGAACCTTAGGTTGATGTTTTAGAGATGTTATATTGTTTGCAGCGCTACCTGTAGTCACCTTCTCTAACATTTCTGGTCCATTTCTGGTCCATTTCTGGTCCTTGCTTCTCTGCTCAGGCTATAAGATAGTCATGTCCTTAATAAAAGCTGTGAACTACAAGGGGTTATTAAGCATCCTGAGTGTAAAGGTGGGTACAAAATCTAGTTAGTTCATGAACTCCTAATCTGCTGGTACTCTCCAGAGACACACGCTCTGCGTGGGCATCTTCAGTTTCAGTCCAGTGGAATCTCCGGTGTGAGACATGTTCCGCTCACACATGTGGCAGCCACGGGGGTTGCAGTTTGATCATAAATGATCAAATGCTAAGGAATTTGGTGAAAGGTACACACATTTAACAGGAGATATTGCTCAGTGCATTGGTTTGGATTTGTATGCCTGGGTTTTTAATTAACAGGGGTATGTTTCTGTTGGTAAGCCCTTCAGCTTGCTGTTCCTTCATGTGATAAAATATGCTTGTTTGGGACAATTCCACATACCTCCTTTGAGCATCATAGGCCATATGCTGCTCCTGGTTTCTTAAATTCTCATTGAGTCAAGTGTGTAAAGATAAAATTGTTCTGAGATAGCTTACTGAGGATGGAATAAGGTCAAGGAAAAAATTAAGGACACCTTCTCTTTCATGGAATTCCTCTTCTGAGGGGAATGAATGCTTTTGTTTTGCACAACCATAACATGCCTGAAATAGTTTGTAAATGGGAATTACCCATTAGGGGGAGGGGTGGGGATGAAGGGACAAAGGAAATATCCATCCAGTGATAGGGTGATGGCTGAGTCTATGATGGGCTGTTTATTGAGCATGAAAGTACAAGCTGTCAAAAAGCTTGTAAATTTTTAGAGAGAACAGCAGAGAAAGCTATAGTGGAGCCATCCTTCACCATATATACATTATCTAAACTTTCAATATGGTTTAGAGAAATGGCTTCTGCTCTGAAATAACTCACCAAGTAAATTAGACAAACAGAGAATGTGGAAAGAGCAGAACAAAGAGAGAGGTGAAGCAGAGAGCACGGTGAGCCAACAGAAGTACAACAAGCACAAGCAAAACTCATGCGTTCTCATATTTTAAAATGTGTTAGGATGAGGAGTGAGGGGTGGACCTCATCAGTGGAACAAAAGCATCTGCAGGCTGGACAACAAGAGAAGGTCTTGAAGAGGGATGGGAGTGGAAGGTTTTGACTGGTACATGAGCAGAAGGGAGTGAGGAAGCAGTATGAGCAAAGATACACAACTCGGAGTGGGAGGAACTCACAGCGGAAGGACAAAGGTGGCACGAATGGGCCACACCATATGCTTTTGTTTTCAAAGCATGCCCTTTTTGCTGGCATGAACAGAGTTTTAGGGGACGAAGAGGTGAATAGCACAGAAAGTGAGAGAGACCAGCAAGAGGAGATGCAGTTTAAATGCCAATAACGCAGGAACCTCCAGGAGCGTGATTATAAGCATGTGTAGTGTGACAACAGAAGAGAAAAATTACATTAATTATTGATTACTTCACACACCCAAAGACGGAGCAGTGCATCTAAAGTACAGCTACTGTCACTATTACTGGAGATGCATGTGGTACCATAGAAAAAGAATGCCTCTTTTTAGCTCATCCTTGTTGCTGCCTGCTTTCCACCATTGATGAACATGGTCTCATTCAGATTTCTCATCTCTTACCTCAGTATCTCCTGTTGAGTTTGTCATTCCCCCATATACTTCATGTGCAATGGAGGCCGTTTGATTAGGGACTCTTAGTTTCCATTTTACTTTCTTAGATGCCATTGAGTCTGTTCTCCAGACCCTGTAGCAGGGAACCCCAAACTTACTATTGCTGGATACCAGTGCTAGCAGAAGAGACATAGCATGCTTATTTCCAGAAAATTTATTTGATCAGGTCTTGTCTGTGTAACACTTTGATATGATGTATGTAATATATTTGTACTTGCTGTAATCAAGGACTAGAAATTAAGAACGTATCTTCTGCATTCTGTATGTGGGCTACCAGTTGTGTACTCTTGTTCAGGGCTTGGCAGCTTGCAGAGATGGTGGGGAATGGCAAAATCTGAAGTCACAGGGGCCAAACCAAAGCAGGGAAGTACTTGGAATACTTTGCCTCAGCAGGAAACTGTTTCTGCTCAAATGTTGCCCTTGCTTTTGCTAACTCTGCTTCCATCTAAAAGGCTTTGACAGTGGCAGAATGAGACAATGCGAATTTTAAAAGTGCTAAAAACCTGAATGACCAAGACTACA
Source organism: Jacana jacana (assembly GCA_013400555.1). Lineage (NCBI taxonomy): Eukaryota > Metazoa > Chordata > Aves > Charadriiformes > Jacanidae > Jacana > Jacana jacana. The sequence continues at coordinate 55,297 of VZTM01040715.1, read as the reverse complement.
GTAGGGTTAGAAGCACAATATTTGGGGCACAAGCTCTAAATGCCTAAGGAAATGGTTTCCTAGGCAGAGGATTATTCAATTACCTTTGCAAAGGTCTCTTTCTCAGAAGCATTTAAGATACATTATCACCGAGGAGAAGGCACACTTTTAAAGATGCTGTCTGTGGTTATCAACAGATTACTGTTTTAGGGCTCAGATCAGGATGAGGCATGTTACCTATTATGTGTGAGCTGTTACAGCTGAAAACTTCACCCTCTTCCTTAGGCTCAGAAGGAGTCTAAAGCTACTCATATCTGCTGTATCCATTCTGTGGGTGGGTTGGCCAAAATGAGTTTTGTGTATGCTCTTTCTCACTCTAGGCTTGTGTGTTGTCTGAAGCTTGAGTCCAGACTGTCCCTGCTGTGGTAGGGAAGAGCTGAACACTAGCTTGTAGCTACCTTGGCCCTGTCTGCGCCCAATCCACATGGCAGATGTGGATTTGGGAGGATATAAACCTCAGGCACTGCCAGTCTCTGGAGCTTGGCCTTAGTTTGAGCTTGGGCTCAGTGGGGACTCTGTGAACCAGAATCAGATGTGGCCTCAAGACTGGCTTTCATCCGTGCTTATCTGCTGGAACAGACATACCCTTCATGAGTTCTGTGAAGATTAAGTGGATGAGGCTTTTTTTGGTATATCATTCTACGTTACAGAAGGCCAAAATAATTTGTGCTAAAGGTATGAGGCCACGCTGGCAAGGGGACAGCAAAGGCAGGGGATGGAAGAGATGAACAGGTTCAGGTGTATTAGCCTCACTATTTTAAACAAAAGACATCTTTTTATGTTTGCATAGATAAACTTCATCTGAAATGGTATACAGGACTAGAATAATTGGTTGTTTTATCTAACATACTACTATTTATGTTTCTGTAAATGAATTATAACAGTCAAGCCAAATAAACTGTGATATGTGTTTGTGCCGATCGAACTTCTGAAGTAAATGATCTAGACTCAGTCAGGTTACATATCACTTTGAGAAAGTATTGCAAGGCATGAATATAAATCAACTGTAAGTAAAAAGTAAAAAAACAATGATTAAAAAGAGAAATTAAAACTTAGATGGTAACATGCATGTATTTGTTTCCCTTTAGTGTAATTACCTAGACATGAAATGTCCTTGCAGTACAGCTTCTTTTGCTGATTAAAGAGCCAAAAGGTAATTAAATGAAATTGAATCTGTCAGAATAGCAGAAAATCATCTAGTAACAGGTGTCACTCCATCATTGTCACTAGTGGGAACTGGTAGTGTGATGGAACAATCGAGGCTTGACTAAAGGGACTGGATTGAATCCAATCTCTTTATCATTTTTTGAAAAGGAGAAAAGAGGAGCTATGTTTGTTGTGGAAAATATTGCCAAGAAAACATTCTTTCTGAACCAAGACTTTTCTGATAATTCCTGTTGAAAGGAGAACAAGAAGTGTCTGTGTTGAGAGCAGTCTGCCTATTTTCTTGCTATTGATGTGAAGATAAATATTCTGTACCTGAAAACCAGCCTGCTGGTTTTCTTCTGGAGTTGATAGTAGACTAGATAAAGGGGAGAGTTAATATTTACTTGGACTTGGAAAAAACAGAAGCTGTGGTCAAGGTCTTTGAGTAGAGAAGTATGAAGACAGAGAATCCCACAGATATCGACAGGAGGCTCGATTTACCCTTTTCCGATAAAGAGATTATCACATTCCACCATTGATCCGTGAACTGAAAGTGCTTGTGACTTTTCCAGCCTGTGTTCAGACTTTGGGGAGTGTCCATAAAGCTGGCAACTACAGTAGCTGTAGCATTTGTGGCAAAAAAAAATAATAAAATGCTGAGCACTAAGGCTATATTGAAAAAAAGGATGTATTTTTCTGACTCTAAACTACTGCTTATCCTCCTTACTAAGTCCCTACAGATGCTGTGGAACAGAAGTGGAGATAGAGGACACTTTTGCATTTTTGAGGCAAAAGCTCAACTTTTTGTAAGCAGTCTGTCATATTCAATAGGACTGAAGACCAAGGAAGTTCTTTATAAATTATTCTTTAAAAAATCATTCTATCCCAAGAATAGCTTTAGATAATAAGAAAATTGTAACAAAGTAATATGCTGCAAACTAAGTAGTCCTCTCTATTCCAGTTGCTGTAGTTCATTCTTGGATCATCTCAAAATTCTACCAATTTAGAAATACTGAGAAATAAAAGGAGAAAAAGAGAAAGGGCGTGAGAGAGTGGAGTTGCGTTTTGTGGACCTCCTAATTGTGTAGAGAAGGGCTTGTTTGACTAAATCAATCTGTAGTAAATTTTACTTTATGAAACCTTTTCTTGGAAAAATCATCATCGTTTTCTGGTATTTTTCTTCCAGAATAGGATAAGATCCAGACAGAATCTGTCTAGGAGTAGCTTCAGCAATCAGAATTGTGATCTGATGAAATTAAAGTTTCCTGAAGAACCTTAAAGCTGTCCCTTTTCTTAGTGAGCAGCTAAGTTCACTACTGAGTTCACAACAGTATCTTTAGTTCTAATTTAGTTCACAGGTGGCTTCAAGGGGATCTGAGAGCAGAATTCTTTCATCTTGTATTATTAGGTAGATATCAAGTGATGCCATTAGTTGTTTAAATATTTGGGATTCGTGGGTCATATGCTCTTCAATTTATTTATTTGTTTGTTTTTAAAAACAAAAGATATCAAGTAATTTTTGTCTCTTAAAGATTCTTACTGTGGAACCTTTGTCTTCTACGGAGCAGGGAGCAAGATACCCAGTGGAACTGTTTGCTAAGACAGTACCTAGAAGACTTCTGTTCTTGCTGCCACTTTACATCTCTAGACCTGGCTGCATGTGGGCTGGGAGACTGACTAGGCACTGCATGCATTTGCATATATATTGCTGATGTGAATTTCTCTGTTTAAGAGAGCAATTTAATGTTACACTGATATCAGTGTTCATTTTTTAAAGTTGCTCTAAACCTGCCTCATTGGTCATAGCACGGTTTGTGAGGAGGTGGTGTTTGACTTGCAAATCAGGATTTATTTTAGGATAATTTAAATTCTCATTATAGTAGACAATTTCTAAGGACTGAAAAGACAGTTTTCTGATAATAGATTATGTGTTACAGCAACAGTGTTTAAAGGATCTGCTTCAAAATAAAATTAAATCCTTGTAATACCTCTCTTTTGACTTAGTATTATAAAAGTAAATCTAGTTGCAATTACAGTCTTGAAACACCCACATTATATAACTGTGTTCAAGCTGACAGGGTCCTCATCCATGCTTCAAAAAATAGTGTTAATTAAGACCAGCAGGAAAACATGTGAAAATGAAAGAGAAGAAAATCAGGAACAAGACAGAACTGTCAGTAACTTTTCTGAAGGGACCTGGCTTGTAGCTGCCAGCTCTTCTCCTAGCTCGTTTCTGCCAGGCTCCCGCACTGTGCTCCTCTGTGTCTCAAATAGCTGCAAAACTCTCTATGCTTTCCTAAGATGCATAGAGCATCCCATGGGGTGCAGCTGAAGAAGACAACGGGTACGATGTTCTTGACAGTTGGAAGGGTGTTCATGACTTGAAATGGTTGCTCTCTGGGGGCCAAAACCTCCTGAAATCTGTCTCTGCCTGGCTGCGAAGCCTTGGTAGGCAGCCTTATTCCAACTGCCTGGCTGCTGGCAGGTGACAGCCTGTTCCTCAAGGAAAGGCCCTGGGGCATCTCCTCTGTCTCACGCCAATCTCACAGGATCAATGCAGAAGCAGATGGGGTAAATGGGGGTGGCTAGGCAAACTAGAGAGCTGAATCTCTGCAAACTCTAGTTAATCTATCCTTGGTCACCATACCATGTTTGAGATGAACACAAAATGTTTAACTTTAGGAGCCCCAATTGCCTCACCCCAGGTCCAGCCGATGTTATTTCTCAGGCTGGCACATTTGCACCCAGCTTCAGGAGTTTGACACATTTCAGTGTTCACCTACTGCCGACCAAAAAATCCTGCTCTAAGAAGCACTTAACTGATCTCAGTTACTAACTCGTGTGAGCGCTGCATATGATGATGGAGGAAGAAACACACAGCCCACAATGAAACCATGCTGTCACATCTACTTGTGCATGACTATAGAAAACCTTCTATGAAGACATATATTTCAGCAGTGGGTGAGAAATTTAGTGCTCTGTTGCTCAGACCTGAAGCATACAGAGGAGTTTGTTCCATCTTACAAGAGTTCTGCCTTCTCTCCTATTCAGAGACTCCTTCACTTGCGGTTTCACATATGACTCCAAAGAAGGAGTGATTAGATAAGCATCATTTTCAGAAGTTGCTAAATTTCCTCTAAAATTTTAAAGCAAAGAAGAATCTTAACAACAGCTTGAGATACAGGTTAGGTAAAGGGGTCAGTGCATATGCAGAAAATGCCCCAAATAGTCTAGATATTAGAAATGGGTGAGTGCTTTTGAAAATGTAAGTTTTGATCCTTAAGGATGTCCATAAAACACAAGTCCAAGGTAAAAAGTCTTTAGCTGGTTGATGGAGACAGCTCAAACAATGTTTTCAACAGGTATTTACACAGAAAGTTTGATAAAAAAATAGTGTCTGGGTAGCAGTTCGCTGCTCTAAAACTCAGGGAAGCATTGATGTAATTAAATGTTTACATTTTGCTAATTAGTATTGACTCTGATTGTGTGCTGCCTTTATCTCATCCCTCTGGGAGAGGCAGAGGTCAGTGTGTTGTGCCAAATGGGTTCTCTGGGGCAGAGAGCAGCAGAACACCCTCCCCCACGAGCGTTACCAGTGGTGGGCAGATGAACTATTAGTTTCCTGAAGCACCATGTCCCTCCAGCAGCTTTTTCTTCATCCTCCATCTCTCACAGAAGTTTACCTAGACAATTCTGTGAGACAGAGTTCCTTTTCTTTGTCTTGATTAGAAGTATAATTTTATGGAGGTGTCATTTCAAGATTATAAAAAGGAAAATAAAATAGGCAGGCTCCTGTTGAAGTTATAGAAATTTGCTCATATAAAACATGGGTGGAGAAGGCAATAAACTTTTTTCTATTTCTTCTCTGTTTAACTACAAAGGATGTCCCTTTCTTTGCTTGTGCAGATGTTTACACCTATAAAGAATATCCTTGCAAAAATAGTTATATATGTTTGAAATGTGCAAAATCGACTCTGAGCTGTAAGAAATACTCTTTTTCACGTCAGAAACTAGTGGTTGTGGTAGGGATGAAGCAAAAATTTTGGCTGGAAAACACAAAGAACAGCTGCCTAATTTTTTATTTTCTTTTGAATGACAACAGGCATATCATTATCTCGATGCTCTTTGTTAAAACCACTGTCTCTAATATAGACGAGTTATCCAGGTGAGAGAACACAACCTCCACATTTGCAAGTGATATTTGTGCTGCTGGCTGAGCAAACAAAGAGGATCACTGGAACCAGACTCCGAATTTGAGTGGTTTTGGGTGATTTATCTACCAGATGGTAAATGCAGTCCAATGTAAAAAATTAGTCTGGGAGCAGGGAATCAATCATCCAGCACACTGATCAGCAAAGGGATTTGGGTGTTATAGCAGAAAAATTAATGAGCTGGCAATCCACTGCAGAGCAGCATTAAAACAAAAAGATACTACACTGTAATAAAAGAGTCCTCACCCAGAAGACAAAAGAGATGAACATACTGCTTTATTAAACACATGATAAGCCTAATCTAAAGCAGTGTATTAGATACCAAAACCGTAATATTATTCACAGAATCAGAGAATGGTTTGGGGGCGAAGGGACTTGTAAAGATCATCTAGTCCGACCCCCCTGCTGTGGGCAGGGACATCTTTCACTAGTTTATAAGCAAAAAGATGACCTAGCTCTAATTTTAAAGTTATTTTAATTACATGACTATCTAAATTGACTTCTGTCAAATATTTAAACCAATCTCTAAATCACTTTTACAGTCTCTTAATTTTTACCTCACATTGTGTGATGGTCAAATATAGCAAAATACTGCTGTTCTCTTCAATATCTGCCGTTTTGTTCAATTTGTTGAAGGTGTTTCCCATCTTTTACCATAAAAATCCAGTAAAGTAATGTTTTCTTGAAGCTACTCCCAAGCACAATAAAAACATCTTCTCACTTGTTTAAGTTTCTTCAGATCTTCATTAGGTTCCTGTTTGTCCAAAATAACAGCAACAAACAAGCTAAGTAGAATCTACAAAACAATTGCAAACTATTTGTTAAAGCTTGTCTTATGTTTCTTAAGGATCATAGAATGGTTTGGGTTGGAAGGGACCTTAGAGATCATTGAGTTCCAACCCCCCTGCCATGGGCAGGGACACCATCCACTAGAGCAGGTTGCTCATAGCGCCATCCAGCCTGGCCTTGAACACCTCCAGGGATGGGGCATCCACAGCTTCTCTGTGCAACCTGTTTCAGTGACTCGCCACCCTCACAGTAAAGAATTTCTTCCTAATATCTAATCTAAGTCTACCTTCTTTCAGTTTAAAACCATTACCCTCCATCCTGTCTCTACACTCCCCATCTTTCCTGTAGGGCTCCTTTAAGTATTGGAAGTCATAAGAGCTCCCCAGAGCCTTCTCTTCTCCAGGCTAAACAACCCCAACTCTCTCAGCCTGTCTTCACAGGAGAGGTGCTCCAGCCCTCAGATAATTTTCAGGACTCACTCCAACAGGTCCACGCTCTTATGTTGGAGGCTCCAGAGCTGAAAAAAGTACTCCAGGTAGGGTCTCACGAGAACAGAGTAGAGGGGGAGAATCACCTCACTTGACCTGCTGATTGAACTTCTTTTGCTGCAGCCCAGGATGCAGTTGTTGGTTTTCTGGGCTGCAAGCACTCATTGCCAGGTCATGTTGAGCTTCTCATCCACCATCACCCCCAAGTCCTTCTCTTTGGGGCTCTTTCAGTCCATTCTCTGTCCAGCCTGTATTTGTGCATGGAGTTGCCTTGACCCCCGTGCAGGACTTTGCACTTGACCTTGTTGAACTTCATGAGGTTTGCACAGGCCTACCTCTCAAGCCTGTCCTGGTCCTTCTGGATGACATCCCTTCCCTCAAGTGTGTTGACCACTCTACACAACTTGCTGAGTGTGTATTCTATCCTACTGTCCATATTGCTGACAAAGATGTTAAATGGCACTGGTTTAGTAGCAGTCTCTGATGAATGCCACCCAGATGTGGACAGTTGACCACAACCCTTTGAGTGCAACTCTCTAGCCAATTCCGTATCCACCAAGTGTTCCATCATCAAATCCAGGTCTCCAGTTTAGATACAAGCATGTCATTCAGGACAGTGTCAAATGCTTTGCACAGCTCCAGGTTGTTATTCAAACATAATGATTAAAAAGCTCTTTATAGAAATCTGGAAATCTGAGTTAATTTTGGAAAGTAAAGTTTTTTACTGCTTTCACATTTGTTTCCCAAATACGTGGACTCTTTTGTCACAGAAATCACTTATTAGTATTCTATATTATAGTAATAGGTATTTCTATGCTACTTAAAGTCACAGTACAGTGCATTCAGAATTACCTACTGAAAGATTGTAAGATACCAATACTACTTTTATGCCATAATTATATCTTGCTATAAAAATCTTGAAAAAGTGTCCCTAGTCCCTTTCAGTTACTGAAGTTACAAGAATAGTTTCACCACCAAAAGCTCTGCATAGCTTTTCTCTGATTTTTCAGAGAAAGCCATTGAATCTCCATCTAGAGTGAGAAGCCATTGAATCTCCATCTAGAAAAGACTAAGAAAATGTGACTCATTTGCTAATCTCCACTGTTTAAGTATTTATTTTTTTTAACTCTAAGGATTAGGTGTCTGTTAGGCTCTTTGGGAAATGACACTGTACTGGCAGCTTCTGCAGGGAGGAAGGGCAGCAGCAGGGTTTGCCTCCCCCCAGGTGAGGCCACTTGACACAAGTGAAAAATCTAGCTGTGGGGACAACCCCGCTCAAGCCTGAGGCATCAAAGTCACTTGTGTGACTGCAGGCAGCTGGAAGAAGTATGTTGGAAAATACCTCTTTTCTCCTATGGAAAGCTACCTGAAAATGCTCTTGTATGTTCTTTGTAAGTAACCACTTCTATTTCTGAAAACATGCAAGGAGATAGAACTTAATGCTGTAGTGGCCTCTGATTTTGGCCTTTTCTTATTTGGCTTGTTAGGCTTTTTGAGGGTGGGAATTGGTATGTTGGTGAGCAGCTGGCAAAGAATACAACAAAACCCTCTGGTGTCCCTGTACCAATGTAATCCCCAAATTGTCTTTCGCTTAGTATTTCCTGCTTGGGCTTTTGGGTTTCTTTGTTTGGTGTTGTTTTTTTGGTTTTCTTTTGTTTGTTTAGTTGTTGGGGTTTTTTTAATGATTCCTGGAGAAAGATTTCTAGAAGCATAGTGAAAAGGACCTGACTGTCTACTTTAACAGTAGAGTGAAGTCAGCTGCCTAAGGAGTTTTTCCAGAAGTGCTAATCACTGCTTAAAATCAACAAGAGCACCTAGATCACGGTCCCTGTGCAAAACAGATTTCTCTGTGTACAGAGCAAGCAGTAAGAACCTGCAAATATTGGTCTCATGGAGCTCTACAGATTAGGGCTGTAGAAACAATGATTTTTCCATAAACTTGCAGGAGCTGCAGCCAAGCCCATACCCAAGTGTTAGCCTTGATTGCCTGTATTGCTCTGAGCTGCAGAGACATGTTTGCCTTAAAATTATGATGAGCACATAAAAGTGGTTTCTGAGGCTGTGCTGGATTATGCATTCACAGCTGGACTGCTAATCAAGTTCAGCCTGGGAGTAAATAGGAACTGTACCTCGGTTGATATTTGTGTTTCATGGGGCTGAAATTGGCCTTTTACTTCTTTTGAGTTGCATGGATGTGAAATGAAGGGGACAATGTAGCCATGTGCCGATTCACATGTAAGGGATTTTTTTTCCCCCTACTGTATTTATATGAAGATTTTTGCCAGTTATGCTGTTTCTGCCATTTTGCACACGTGCAACACTGTGGAAGATGGCTGGCCAAGGCTGTGGCCTGAGGGTGCCTGTGGCCCTGCGTTCAAACAGAAAATGCGGATTAAATTCAGACTGGCAGTGACACAGAGTCTGTCAGCGCTGCTGACACAAAGCAGGGTGCTGGTCCATCTGTGATCCCTGTTTCGTGCCCCTCCTCGCCCTGTCCCCTGGTATGACTGGCTGTACCAGGGGTGCCCCTTGCTCATTTGGCCAACTCTTGGAGGACACCTGGCAAAGTCAAGACGTCCTTCACGCTGCCTAGGAGAGGGCAAAATGAGAGCCGACAGGTCAAAGATCTTTGATTCTCCGCTGTAAAGCAGGTAATAGAGGCTAATTTATGGCAATTAGGAAGTCTCCCTCACGAGCTGTACGCTGACACCAGGCATATTTTGGCAGAGTGTCTGCTGTCTTTGCTCCTTGGCCCCGGGAATCATGAGGAAGACAGCTCGTGAGCTGGCTAATCCACTGCTACATTTGCTGAGGGAATCCCCAGCCGGGAAGCGTGAATAATTGCCACCTGCTCTGTGCTGCCGGAGTGGCACAACGGGAACGGGCGGAGATGGAGGAATATATCCACCCTTTAAGTAAGGATTGTTTCTTAGTCCAAAATGCTGGGTGGGTGTCACAGGTTTAGTAGCCTTTTTTTGTATATGTGGTGGGGTGCAAAGGTGCCATCAGCTCCGAGCAAGCTGGAGTTCATCGGTCCTTCTGCCAACCTGGTGGCTCCATCAGCCTTGCGACAGCCATTGCTGTAAGAGATGATGATGAGGTGTGAGAGCGTCCCTTGCTGTATGGACGCTGTGCTGCAGCCTGGCTATAACCTCCCAGCCCCTGAAAATCCTTTCAGGGCTGGCAAAGAGGGAGGGGGGGGAGAGGGGGGTAAGCAGGAGCTTTGGGAAATGTATTTCTCCTTGTGTTTCAGTAAGGATAAACGAGCAGGCAGAGAGGAATTATTAGCTATAGATTGAGCTGACAAGAATGCGTAGGGGAGAAAAACATATTTCAGTAGGCTGAGCGACTCCTCGGCAGTGATTTGTTTTTCAGAAGCATAATATAGCTGTTCAAGTTTGAAAGCAACGGAGCTGGGTGGCTCGGGTCCTTCCTGGTTTCTGTATCTTACTGGAATTACCAGAATTCATTAAGAAACCCAAACGATCAGCTAGGGGCTTGTTTGTTTGTTTTCTCCCCGTGACATTTATGTGGCTGGTTATTTTGTTACTTTTCCAGGGGTTTTCTGACTGGTTAATTAGGGTTTTCAAAACTAGCCCTAAATAGCACAGCGTATGGGTGTTTGGAGGAGAGAGTTTATGCAAACCTAATTAAGCTTCAGCGCTGTTTGTACTGCTTACGTTTCAGGGATATTACCCAAGAGTTAATTTATTTCCTTTCCCTGTATACAAAATAGGAATCTAATGCTATTTTTACAAAGGTATTTGCATCATAATAATGCACCACAATGTTTTTTTTTTTTAATTTATAGATCTGTTGAAGGATTTTAATGAGACTGAACTGCAAGAGGAAACGGAGGGTTTTGTATTAATTTGGAAACTGCCAGGTTTAACTGTTACATTTTAACCTCTTACATTGAAAATACTCTCCTGTTGGAATTAGTTTCCTTATAATATTCTGCAAATAAAAATGTACTCCATCTTTCTTTTGAAATCAGTAGCTACTTTAGATACTTCTATAAATTCTTGGCTGTGATGTATTCTGGCAGGTTCTGTGGGGACCTGGAGGTATGATTCCCTCTTAATAAGTTTTGAGTGTTTCCCTGTTGTTTCTTTCTTGGCAAGTTCTGTAGCAATAGAACATTCAGTTCAGGCAGTAAAACCTTTCATACCACAAGTACAGCAACAGCCTTGATTTTTTTTGTTGTTGGATACTCACCTTTTTAAGTCATTGTTTCATTTCCTGTATCTCATCAAGTTCTATGATTTACTTAGAAATGTGTATTTATTTCTGTTATTTTAAATAGAAAGATAAAATTCCCACAAAACAGCTTGTCATACATGCTGACTGTCGTGCTCACAGTCTGTCATCTTCCTGGCTGGAAGACACCTCCAATGGCATCCAGCCTCCTTGGTCTCTATTTCCACACTGAAGCCTACTCCTCCTAATTGCCCATTTCTTTCTGATTGACCCCACTATATAGTATTTGCCTAACTGCATCTTAGCAATGGAATTTAAAACTTTGTTAAAAAAGCTTAATTTGCAGCTTATATTAAAAAAAAAAAAAAAAGATCATAGACATTATCAATGTTATTGTAGATATTAGTACAAAAGTCTTGCTCTTATTACTTCTGTGTTCACAAATTTCCCAGCTCAGGAAGATAACCATTAACTTTTTTGGATGTGTTTTCAAAGAGATCTCTACAACTTACACATGGACCAGAGTAGCCTGAAAACTGAAAAAAAAACTGCTTTATGCCTTTTTTTTTTTTTGGTGTTAATTAGACTAAGTTTGGGTGAAAATTTGGATGTTAGGAAAATAATGAATTGGAGTACTTAGGTTTTTTTTTTAATAGAACTTGATGTATTCAATGAACAGCTTCCACTGCTGTGAATTATTGCATCCTGCTTGAATTGCTTTGAGGGGAAAAAAGAATCCAGAAAGTGAGAAATGCCCAATTAGTGAATATGTCTGGAAAATCTGATTTGAGCAAATTGTCTAGCATTGCACAAGGACATAAAAATCACATTTTCTCAAATAACATTATTTCAGGAATCTTCTTGTTTCAGAGTACTTGATTTAGTCTTTTACTATGGCTTTGCTTAAAAAAAAAAACCAAAAAACCCCCAACAAAACCCCAAACCCAACTCCCTCTAATATCAGCTAAGGAAAATACAGACATATCATAGGATGGACTGTTTCAAGTGGCTGTGAGGAAGGTCAAAACAATTATATCCTGGCAGGGACCTCTCGTTTGGCTTAATGGCATAATGGGTACCACTGAAAGTTGTTCTCTGTCAGCCAGCCAACCACCTGAAAAACAGCCACAGAATTTTCCTGTATACTTACTGGAAAGCAAAGACCTAGCAACCCTGGGCTCTCTGTCCACGCCTCGGATCCCGTGTTTTCCAGTGGCTGCTTTTTCACTATCCTTTCTGCTTCCATTCTGTGGTCCTTGTCCTCTGGCTTTCCTCGTGGTCTTCTTTCCACCTCTGCTGTTTCTGCCAGCTTTCTTACCTTTGTAGTCAGTTCTCAGCTTTGTACTTGGACCATTTTGTGCTCTCTGGCAAAGAGACTGCTGAGACCATATAAATCTGACATGTATGATTTTTGGTGCTGAGGCCACAGCTCACTTGGGACACCATGAAGAAGGAGCATATGGAAGGGGGAGCCTGTGACCAATTTTGCTGGTGGCATGTAACAGATAAATGTCTTTTTGCAGCTTAAAATTTCAGGTGGAGCGGATTTATTTTCACATAGCAGAACAGAATGGTTTGAGCCATGGAAATCATACCTCCACATACATGGTCTTATGATGGAAAATGTTTTACGTTAACTGAAAATGCTCTATGTATTATTGCAACTTTGGAGTTAGCCGGTTGCATAAAATTGAAGAACTCCCCATTTGCTTGAGAAGTTGTTTAGAAGTTAGAAAAATGCCATTCATTTTGGAGTATCGGGCTCACTTTCTCATGAGTCAAATACCCTCATTTTCATGGGGATGTTTCTGAGATTCCCTCACAACTTAGTCTGCAGAAACTGTGTACAGCTTTCTCTTCCAGGCTCTGTAAGCCCATCTATTTCTTGTTATGAAAAGGCAAATAATACAAATGTCACATTTATGTTATTTATTTCATAGAAAATAGCTGAATTATATCATCAGGTAATACTGGAAAACACTTCTGCAGAGCAGGAAGGGGAAGTTAGAGGGTTTAGTTTTGGCAGGAGCATTAGTTTTGGTTTTTAAAAGTGACAGAAATTCCAATTAAATAACGGTTTTGTGAGCCAAGGTATTGAGAACTGACCTCGCCTGGGGTTTCACCCTCCTGTTCCTGGCTGCATATTCAACCACAGACCTTGTCCTACCTCAGTCTTCAAGGCACCCTGCTCTCAACTGGGTCACCTCACTTAAAAATAAGAGAACACTAATGCAGCAAAAAGTGTCTATTTTCTTTTTGTAGTGTTATAACTGGCTTACTGACTGTTGTGACAGGTGCCAGACGTGACAGGGTCATGAGGCAGAGAGAAGGGAAAGATAATGACATGATGTGAGGCCTCATCCCGATTGGCACCAGCATGCTGCCTGCAAAACCATACCCTTGCTGTACCTGGAGAAGTTACTGCAGCAGGAGCTTCTGCCAATGCTTCACTGCCTGGACGAAGGAGCAGTGTAAACTCCAGAGATTAACCAAATGGCAAGATAAACCCTTCAGGCAAAGGTTTGAGCCTCTTTGCTTGGCTAGTGAGGCCATATAGGTATTTTACATATGGAATGATTTTTGGTGAGTTCTTGGTATTTATCTGTGGACATCCATTACATATTCAGATGTGTGCATCCCCGTGGCTGGGACCAACTCGCTACAGCCATAAATACAAGTTGTGCCGTAGTTTTTCATCACAATACAACTATGAATTTTAGTATTCTTCTTTCTGCATAATGAGCAGAAGTCTTGTGGGGTAAAGATCAGATCTTTCTGAAAATGGGGAGTAGTGCATGAGGATGTGGGATCAGATTGCCAGGGAAATCTCCTGCAGATTTCCAGTGTATCTCAAGTCTGTCAGACAGAAAAGATTTGTTCCCTTTTCCGGAATCTTACAGAGCCAGTATAGAAGCACTGTGTCTGATTCATTTTCTTGTTTAATTTGCCTTGTTCTTCATGTTACACTTCACTAAATATATTTACTTTTATTTCTGCCATTCCACATGACAGAGTTTATCTGCAAGAAAGGAATTTTAACTGCAAGAAAGGTTTTATAGACAGAGCGAGGCGGCAAAACGTGAGGCAGGAATCTAATACAAGATGGTAAACACTGTCTTTCCTGAAATCGAGGAGCAATTAAACTTCTTATTCCACTAAAGAACTTGAAACCTGTAAAGTAATATGGAAGCATAATGGGAAGAAGCTTTTAATGAGCTTATGCAGTTACTGCAAGTTAAAAGCAGTTGCCTTTTTGGCTAACAAAATAGTGGGAATACATTATCATTAAATGTTGGTGATGGTGCAGTCACAACAATAGCAATACACATAAGCCTCACAGAGCTATTAAATTTACTGTATCTTTTATGAGGAGCAAAAACATGCAAAGAAAACAAGACAGTTGTAGGGAAAAAACCCACGGGATTAAACCAAGAAAGCATGGTAGCTAACGTGAAAAGAGCAATCAAGTTCACATTGAATGGCAAAACAAAACAGCCTCACACAAAACAAAATATAGACCTTCTATCTCAGAGAAATCCTCTCTTTGAGAGCTAGATTCTCTGAAAACATGCTTGGTGGGAGATTTTAATCACCTAATCAAACAAGTAATAGAAACATTAAGGATTTCTAACCTGCTGAAACTCGGCATCTCTTGGGGTCTGCTTCATCACCTGAACTTACAAGATCTGCATCTGCCAGCTTGGCTCATGAGTGCAAAACCAGAGGAAAAACAGGCTATTACTGAGAGCTGTGTGAACCCTTTCCACTTTAGCAAGACATTTGAAACACTGTAAAATATACTTTGTTTTCCCCCCTTGTGTTTATAAAAGCAGCCCTCCCAGGCACTACACACTAGGGAAGCTGAGGACATGATGTCTGTACCACCCTTCTATTCCTGCCGCTCCCTGCAACCAGGTGTCACCTGCATCTTTGCCCATGGTGTCTTCTGTCTGGCACAGGCTACTGATGAAGATATTCAAGGGTACATGTCCCTGGTGTACTTGGCTTGTTACTGGCATGTTATGCCATTGATTACTTGAGCCTGGCACTCCAGCCAATTTGCAGCCCATCTGTCTGTCCCACCTGTATTTCCTCAGCATAAAAAGGAGACTGCCGTGGGAGATAGTGTCAGAAGTCTAAATATATTTTACCTCTTCTGCTCTCCCTTCAGACCCTTCCTTGATGGAAGGGAGAGAGCTGGGCTGAGCATGATTTACCCTTGAAAAACCCATGCTGGCTGTTCCTGATAGTCTTCTCCTGTCTGTCTTTGGAGGTGGATTACAAGAGGATGTTCTTCAGGGGACTTTCCAGGGGCTGAGGTGAGGTTGACACACGGATTGTGGGTCCTCTTCTCTGTCCCCCTTAAAGATGGAAATAACATTTGCCTTTCCTAGTCATCAGGGAACTTCCCCTATGGCCCCTATTATGGGTGATTGACAACAGCTTCATGATCACATCACATGTGGCTTAATAGATCTGAACATACCTGGTTTCTCTAAGTAGCTTCTAACTTATTGCTACTTTGCTGCTGGCTGGCCCTCTATTTTCTGAAGGGGGTTGATACCTGCTGATGCTTGGGAGCAGGCTTTGTCTACAAAGACTTGTACAAAAGGACACTGGGTGCTTCAGCCGCTTCTTTGATGCCTGTTGCTTGTCTCTTCCCCATATATCAGCAGACTCCTATTTTTCCTCACCTTCCTCTTGCAAATAGCATTCTGGCAGGATTGTTTCTTTTTAACCTTAATGTCCCTTGCAAGCTCCAGCTGGGCTTTTGCCTTCCTGTTTTTTTTTGTGCCAGAGTGCCCAGGCAACGCTTTTATTCTCCTCCTGCCTTGCCTATCTTTATTTACACTTGTGTGCTTCCTTTTTGTGTTTTCAGTTCATTAAGACTCCTCTTCTCAGCCAAGCAGGCACTCTGCCAGAAAGGTGAACTCGAGACAGAGGATAGTCAGAGCCATAAAAAGGTGCACTTACGAAAAATACAGCTGTTGAATGGCTTTTCTAAAGGAGATAGATTTAGGCAGATGAGGGCTAGGACTTTAAAATAAGATGTAGTGGTGTCCTTCTTTGTCCAGGGAAAGGATGTTGAATATAAGGAGATTGGGGTGGGTGAAATGCCAGGCTGTTCATTCTGCTTTTCAGTAATATTTTCGTGTCACACTAACCTTCATATTATTGCAGCCACGTTGCAAACCAAGACAATTATATGCAATTCCCTGTCTGGAGTGGAAAGTGGACAGGATAGCAGAAAGGTAACAGCAGCCCAGAGCTTTCTGAAGAAATGGAAGAGTTGTGTCTCTATATAGGCAGGCTCTGCTAAAGGTTAGTGTCTAAGGGGAGCTAGAGAGGGTAATTGGCTGGATGTCAGAAAAGGTGTGGCAGGATGGTAGGTGAGGAAAGGTTTTCCTCAAAGAGGAATTTGAAGATTAAAAGATCAGAAGGAAGAGTTCATTATTAAGTCTGGGTCAAGTGGCTGAGACAATCTAAAACAAGCAGGAAGGGAAAGGTCTTTGGTCAGAAGTGAATGAAGATTAAGATTGCTTGAGTTCAAGGTAAAAGTTAAAGAAAGAGAAAGAGGGAAATATAAGAACAGAGGGAATGGTAAAAAGGGGATTTTGAGAAGTCAGTTTGGAAAGAAAGAGTAAAAATCTTGCTGGCCTCAAAAAAGGAGAAAGCACAAGCCCACGAGGTGAGAACAGGAACCCTTTCTAGCTGTTGGGGAGCAAAACTGGATTGCCATGAGAGAAGAGGCTGTGAGGCAGGAGACAGGGAGGAAGCATGGCAGCTGTGATGTGGCAGGAGAGGTTGTGGGCAGCAACTAGGGTGTTGGAAAAGCAGCCAGAGAAAGAGTGTTGAAAGAGGAAGAAGAGTGTAGGGGATGGTATTGCATCCAGCAGAGGAACTGGCTCAGTGAAAGAAAAATTAAATTAACAGGAATGAGGAATGTGTTGAAAATTCCTGAAAAAAAACAGAGGAAATCAGTTAATCAAAAAATCTAATTTCTTTCTTCTTTTTTTTTCTGTCTTTCTTAAAATACTTCCCCCTGTGGGTGTATCTCTATTTAAATCCTTTTATCATTTATTGTGGCTTCTAGCTAGAAAAAAAAAGAAAAATTAAAAAAAAATAATATATATGTATTCTGTTTAATAGACTTTGAGGAAAAATGACAGATTAAACCCCTAATCCTGGAAATACGCATGTGCTTAATTCTGCAGTCATATACTTATGTTCTTAATTTTTTGTTAGATCGGAGCTGGAGTGCTCAGCTGCTTTAAATATTGAAAATGAAGATACTTTCAAAAGGATTTAGTACTGTTTCAGACTTAACAGATTTGGGTATTAGATCAAGAATACTTAAAACCCCCCCAAACCCGCCATCCTGAAAGACACACGCAATTTTTAATTCGCTATGATATCTTTATACAACAGTAAATTTCGTACATTTATCATTCATGAGATTTTCAAAGCTGAAGTTACTTATTTAATGTTAGCTTTGAAAATCTCCTCCTAATTAATTTCAGAAAAATGTATGTTCAAATCCAAAATTAAATTAAGACATATATGATGCTGCACCTGATCTGAAATGACTGGATCAAGTCTTAAAACTGGCTAGGTATATCCTGATTTGTAGTCAGAAATATGGAACATGCACAGGCTGGTGTTTTGGTTTGTTTTGTCTTTTAACATTCATGCATAATTAATTGAAAGCGTTTGATTAATAATTTTTAACTGAGATTTTTCATTGGAACTTTTAATTGTGCTGTCTAGTGAAAAAGAATTAAATTCTAATGTAGAGGTTTTCTGGGCACACTCTGATTTTATTTCTAGAGTAATATTTATTGTTTATAAACATGGAATCACCCAATGTTATATTTTTATTCCATAGTCTTTATGAAGAAATGCACAAATGATGGTGTATTTTATATCTGTGACTTAGAAAAGTATGCCTTATTCCTCTCTTACGTAGTTATTACACAACACACTGTCAGAGCTTAATGTAAACGTGCTGATCTTCACTGACTTCTATCTTGGCGACTGCGAGAGGCTCTGTGATAAAATCTAGTATCCTGATTTAAGTTCTCAAATCATTATATTTGGTGGGTTCTTTGCATATTTAAAATTATAAAGTTTAAATATGTGAGTTGGTTTTGAAAGATAGCCAATTCAGAAACTGTTACAGTTTCTATTTGTTAGAAGATTTTTCACAAAAGATTTTTCAGAAAATTAATGACAGGTCTTGTAAGTAATAAAAATTAAACAATTAATTAATAATGAAATAATTAAATATTAATTAATGCTGTTGGTATTATTTTGGTAACTTAGTAAAAATAAGACGCCTTGTTGCATAGTGCAGGTACAACAGAATGCAACTTTTGGAGAAAAACTAATTAGAGAAAAAAAATGATGAAAATAAATGTTTCTATATGAAACCAAGACCCTTCTGTGATACCTAATTTTTACATCTGTATCTGAAAAACATATATTAAATACAGGAGGCACAGTTCTGAGTTCTCTTTCAGCTCCAAGGTCCTGGTGTGCTGTCCCAGAATCAGCACAGATCCAGTGACTGATTCATCAGAAAGTCTTCTAGCTGAATATTTCTCCCTTGAATGTGTCTGCCAACCTGAAAAAGGACCTGCTAGTTTTGGAAAAAAACTTTGCTAACCCATCCTAGAAGCAGAGAGGAAGATAATGTTGTAATGAATATCAGTTTTAATTTCCATAGCGTGAGGCCATCCAGATCATACTCTGTTCCCCATAATTTGTACTCTGCACTGAGAGGATGACAAAGTAAATGCTCTGTTGGTGTGCTTATCTTCTACATCCAGTGATTCTTCTGTGCAGGTTGGCCCTGGGACAACGCGATTTAAGTTGTCTGACATTTGAACAGTGTTTGGGTTTGACCGAACTGTTTGACAGATGAATGCCACAGTAGATTAGTGCAGGACACAGCGCATGTGTGCTGTGTATGCATATGTATTCTTTTTAAGGTTGGACAAAAAGCACGACCTTGTGCCCATAAAGGCATGCTCTCCATGTAGTGTGCTTCACGCACACTAGGGTAGCAATAGTATTAGTAATGTTACTGTAATGTTAACAGAGTTACTCCTGTAGAAATAGTATGCTGGAAGAATTATAGTAGAAACAGTATGTATTCTTGAGCAAGATTATTTCTGGCATTATCTTTGTGAGAAATGGTCTTGCAGCCCTCAGGAAACAGCTCATTGCTGAATTCAGCAACTATCCCATCCTGTGGCAGCAGCCTTGTGCATGAGAAATGCCATCAACTCCAGCTTTTCACAGCGGACATAACAGGAGTTCAGGAACTTGTGTGGTCCATTGCTTGCTTGATCTCCTGGATCTTTGCCTTTTTCTTCCCTTCACCCCCCNTCTTCTTGTAGACAGCCTTCTCCTCTCTTCCTCTTCTCCTATTTCATTATTTCATAATGGGCTTATGAACAGAGGAGATAAAGGCAGCCTTTCCACCTCATCTTGTTCTGTTAATAAGTTGCTGTGACAAGCCCACAGCCATGGTATTTGAGTACTTGCCTACTGCGCGTTAAGCAGAATGATAGCGTTTGTCATGTAGGATCCTTCCCTTTTCTGTCTCCATCCCCTGGGGAAAATTGGATGCTGATTATATTGCTGTACCTAATGAGTTTATTAGTGAAGCAAAAGTTGAGGAGTAGGAGAATTCAAACAGGGAAGAAATTGAAGGAGCAAATTTGTCAAGACTCTTGGGCACTGTAAAACTGTCTGAGACAGAGCCCAGCTCACCTCAGCAGGAGATGGATCCCTCCCCAGGGATGGTGGAGTACTCCATCTCTGGGTCTGAGGACTGTCACAACCATCATTGTTGGATATGCAAAGGACAATGCATTTCCTACTGTTTCCGTGTTCAGGCATGCTCTGTGTTAGCCAAGTGCCACCTTCTTCCTTCATCAAAATTCACGTTTTCCAAAAACGTTTTGTGCTTTATGCTCAGTTCTGTCACTCTGCTTTTTCTGGGCTTTTCTCATCTTGCACAGAGGTCTAATTCTTTGTGGTAGGACAAAGACCTTTTACTGTTCATAAAGTACATCAGAAACGTTTTTTGCACTTTTTTGCACTAATTAAAATTAAAAGTGGCCCAGCAATTGGGAGAGTATAAGAATTTCAAGCAAGATTTTAGTTCCTACTGCTAGGAACAGTAAGGGGAAGACACACTCATTTTGTCCTTCTCTGAGAAGCATCCTCAGTCCAGGATGAATGAAAAAGCAAAGTTGTGACTGGCTCCACCACTTGTATCCACTGTTGTTTTCAGTCATTCAGGCTGCTGCTTTTAATCCTACTGCTCAAGCCGCAGCGAGTCACTTCTACTTACATCCCTTATCCTCCTCTGAAGTTTAAGTATGTGCAGGTACCTACAGCAGTCAGCATATATTGATTTTGGCTGTATGGGGAGGGTGTTTGTACAAATAGGATTTTTCAGACCTGTTTGTCCAGCATGGCTATTTCTAGCTGCTCCTCCTTAGGCTTGTTTAGTTTGTGAGCAAGTAAGTGCTACATCTCTTCCTCATTCTGCTCCAGACTTCAGAGAGGTCCATACAAATTTGCCTCTCTGTTTAGATCCACTTTACAAGCCACCGTTTGAGTCACCATCCCTTGGAGACACAGACTCTTAATTATGGAGGTGTTCCGGTTCCCTGCCTGCTTAGAGCTGTTTGGTACAAGTATAAATACCGGGCTCTATCCGGGTACAACAGGAGGATAATGGATTTCTTAGTGTTTTAAGACCAATTTCAATGAAGATTTTAACAATGAGTTTGGCAAGATTTCCCCTACTATTTCAAACAAATACCGAACAGTGCCTGTTCCTATGCTCTGGGTACTCTTTAAAAGTGCAAAATAAAAATTTAAGTCAGTCTCAATTTAATATTGCAGAGCAGAGAATAGTGCTCTACCTCCTCAAATGAGCACATGGTCAGACACCTACATCATAGAATCATAGAATCATAGAATCATAAAGGTTGGAAGAGACCCCTNACTCGCTCCAGCACCTCGATATCTCTCTTGTGCTGAGGTGCCCAGAACTGAACACAATACTCAAGGTGTGGCCTCACCATTGCTGAGTACAGGGGGACAATCACCTCCCTGCTTCTGCTGGTCACACTATTCTTTATGCAAGCCAGGATGCCCTTGGCCTTCTTGGCCACCTGGGCACACTGCTGGCTCATGTTCAGGCATGGCCTGAAGGCTCTTCTTTGACAGGGCTTTAAATACTCTACCCAAAAAACATCAACCTACCTGTGGACCACAAAAATCACCCATCTTTCATCTTTCAATATCTGTTTTAGGGGGTGATGGGAGTACCAGCAGGCATAGATTTCAAACACAGGTTTGGATTCAAATATGATAGCATACTTTATTTTAAAGACATTCTATACTGGAACATTTCAGATTTGTGATGAGAGATTTAGTTGTTATTGTCTACATTTTTACAAAGTGCTAAACTCGCTTTCTCATTTATACATATTTATATAAACAGAAGGAAAAAATAAGACAGTGCAGTTTGTGAATTTAATTCTGTTGTGAGAAATATCCACAGAGGATAAAATAAATGCATTGAGACTTGCATAAAAATGTTGTTTGCTCAGCAAGAAATTCAAATATTTTCTTTATAAAAAGTTGTATTTCTTTTATGTTTGTTTGTTTTCAATAGCCAAATACTTACTAGATCAAAGTACTTACTAGATTCAATTTACAAATATATGTAGTAAAGCATCCTTTTTTTCTAACTCTTCCTTGTAATGTTATTGTCATTTCATGACGTAACAAATGGCCAGTCTACTAACCACTTTTGGGGAATATATTTTTGCAGAAATTACATTGCATAGCAATCCTGTGAGCTTATATTTATGGGATAATTAACATATAGTTCCAGTTGATATAAATCATTGTGTCTGATCTATAAGTATTAGATTAATTCAGTTGTCAACAAAATATGTGGAGGGATCCTCACTGAATGATATACTGCAGGTTGTGTTAAATGTATGGTTACAAAATTGAAACTACTGCGAAAAGCATACGAAGCATTTTTATTGGGCACTTGGTTTTCAAATGACCTTGTAAAACTAATTGTGGAGAAAAGAGTGTTGTTCTGTCTTTGAAAGCCTGCTTAATATTCTATTGTTATTTTATCTCTTTAAAGACAAATCAAAGGGGATTTGAAAGACTTCATATGTTTCTTCCGCCATTTTCTCTCACTGAGGATAATATTTCAAAGCTGGGTTTTTCCAGGTAGTCTTTAAATACTGTCAGTAAAACTATACAGTGAAATGGAAATATAGCCTTATTGCAGAGTTGCAAAATTCTTCTGCAAATAATAGCATTTGGATATTTGAATATTGAAGAGCTTTTGTATAATGTAATTCAGATAAAGGCTGGTTTACAAATATAAACCTTAGTTAAACTCATTCAAAGCACATGGGTGCATGTATTACCTCTTTTAAACCAAGAGAAATTACATTTTAAAGTCATGAAACGTAAAATGGGAGGAGAAATCATCTGAAATTCAATTTAAGGCCAGAAGGGACCGCTACGAGTGTGCAAACTAACCTCTCGATGTGCGTGGCCTAGGTGTTAGTAATTCCTGTATAAAGTCCATAATTTCTGGCTGAGCATGGATTCTTGGAAGACACCCCAAGCTTGATTTGTAAAGACTTGAAAAGACAGAGCATCCGCCATGCCTCAGGTACATTGCCACAGTGGTTAGTCCTCCTCAGTATGAAGCCTGCTCTGTGCTGCGGCTTTGCATTCTTTCAAGCTTCTGCTTCCAGCAGCCAAGCTTTGTTCCTTTGTTTCTAAATTAAAATGCTCCCCACCATCAGGAGCCATCTTTCTGCTGAGGTATTTGTATACAGCATTGTCAGCTCTGCTCCCGAGCTTCAAGCTGAGAGAGGCTGCTGGAGCTCCGTACCAGAAATTATATAGCTTGTTTTGAGATCACTGACAGCTAAGATGTAAGTTGTCTTTAGTGCCCATGGATGGAGGTGTTGTCCCAAGCCCCACTGTTAGAGGGCCACATGGCTCTGGTGTACGTGATGGCAGATCATGTGCAGTGTATATGTGAAGCTTTTTTCTGACACAAGCAGCCAAGGTTCCAGAAACCTTGGGGGGGCTTTCTTCAAATTTCCAAATACTACGGAACAGAGGTCCTCTGCTACCAGTCCTAGGTGTGTGGTGATAACATTTGATTGCCTGCCTGAGGAAAGCCTTTGCAAACCTTCAGGTCGTGTTTTGCTGCTCAGGTTTGGGGTGGGCGGGCTGGCTCTCGCTGAGGAGCCGAGGCAGGCATCAGTGGCCAGGTCAGAGCTGCCAGAGGGGCAAACTGGCATGGCGGCAGGGCCAGAGCACCAGGGAGAGGGCTGGAAGCTGGGTCCTGTGGGTCTCCTCTGCTTTGGCAAATCCCAACAATGGTGGAAAGAAGATGCACATGATTTTGGGCCATGCATGTGGCTGGAAAATGTCACTGATGCAGCCAAAGAGTCCATGTTAAGCAGAGCTTTGATGTCTCTGCAAACCAAGGCCCGTTTCCCTACTTCAGGCAGCTATGGTAGAGGAAGGCTGACCTTTGCAGAGAAAATGAACTTGTCACAAAAGCAGTTGTTGGTGAGGTACAAATGATCATTTTTGTTTTCATATTACTAATACCATGAAAGCATGAACTTCAGATAAGTACATTTGAGGATAGCGTATGCATATCTATATATACACTTGGGCTTTTGAAAGGGACATTCACAAAGCTGATAATACTAATTAAGCACTGAGGAAAAATTATTTTCATTGTGAGTTCATATTACTTTAAAGTTTAAATTCCAAGTATATTTTACCAAATGCTGAAGTATACTTATCCATACACAGCCTGGGCTTGGTGGAGAAAAGCAAAGTTACCAGGTAAATTAGTTTCCATGTGCACGTTAACAGGTCCATTTTATATTTTTTTATTTTCATATATATATGTGTGTGTGTGTGTAGCATCAGAGCCGTGGAATATTTATGTTGCAAGCTTCCTCCAGGGGTCACCTCGTCCATTGTGTGTGTGTGCTTAAGTATATATACATGTTATGAAATGAAAAATTAGGATGTTGATGTGAATTCAATGTTAAGAAGTGTAGTGTGTTGCAAAGGGAAGCAAGGGGACACAAATGAAAAGAAATCAATGCCCAGCAAGAGGTAAGAATAACACAATGTTTTCAAGGCACAAGAGGATGAAAAAAAACTTTTAACAAAGATATTTTTTCATTATGCAACACAGGGAAACATTAAAAAAAAATATTCTTAAGTAAAAATGCTCCAAATGATACATGTATATCGAGAAACAATAAGAAGAATGAAATATTTTCCCTTTCAGTGGTAATTGAGGAGAATTTTAAACTGTGCCTGTTGATAATTTTCAGATAGGGAACTAGGGAGTTGTCAGTCACTATTGATGATCTGTAGTAAGTGAAAATGGAGACATTTCACCGCTATTTAAAACTACTGGATGGGATCCCACCCTAGGAAATGCCTATCTGCAGTGGGCCAGTTTTCTGAGCAGTGCACCAGCTGGAGCAGCGCTTGACTGGGGACAAGCCTGTGGCCAGTGCTGCCCAGAAGGGCAGCCTGACAGGTCACATGTCTAGAACAGATTTGCACCTATTGATCTAGGAGACAATGTTTAAGGTAAACAGCTCAATAATCACATAAGCAGCATTTTTATTTTGCAGATTTTGGGTTTATTACTCATCCCCAATATCTTAGTAGACTTCGAACAGGGTTTCCCTTTTAGAGGGAAGTGAGGAATGTTGGTTCATGTTAGCTACAGGTTTCAAACTCATTTTGGCGATGTCTACATCCTTTTCTGAGGCAGTTTTACCGTGACAAAGCTCCTTGTTCTGTAGATGTGAACAACATTTTTGCTTTCTCTTGCCATTGCTGTGACTTGGTATTGTGGTATTAAAAGCCCTCTGGGAGTTCAAGTGAGCCTAAGCTACCAGGCAAAACAGATCACTCTGCAGATCAGCCTGTCTCCATCATCATTCATCCTTTCATCTGCTGTATGGCCTATGAACTTTATTTGATTAAAGACTGTATTTTCTTTCAGACCATTGAGAAACGTGTTGAATAGTGTCAGGCTGAGAACAGGTATCTGAGTGTCTCATTGAAAATGCCCCATAAGAAATCACACTTCCTGATTTATAATTACTGTTGATTTATAAGTCAATAAGTGTCACAGATATATGTGTATGATTTTTCCCCCCAGTACTTCTAAATAAAGTGCTTTGCAAGTCTATTTACCAACAGTTACCCTTCACAAAGAAACAGTAATCTCACCAGAGAACAGTATCAAGTTTGCCGTCTGTCATAAACAATTGATTCACAATAATAAAAATGAAGTAAGAAACAGAGATAGCAGCATACTCAGTTCATTGCCCATCTGCTGTTGTGTGGTGCTACCCAGGATCAACATCAGCCTAACTTGCATTGTTACGGGTGTACGATGTAGTAGTATTTGTATAAGGACCTGCATCTTTTACACAGTGTCTCCTGATAAGCTTGTCCTGTTCTTAATTTCCATTCTGCCAGAGAGAAACAAAATTGCTCTCCAAAGCTTTCCTGGCCTCAGCAAATTGAGCCAATACTCCACGCTGAGGGAGGACCTGCTCAGAGGTCACTGTAAATTTTCCCAGAATTTTGTGAAACAACAGCAGCAACACTTGCCCAGCCAGCTGGAAAGCAAATGGGCCCAGTTTTGCACATCACTCATGTGCCAGTCAGCGTCTCTGTTGAAGCAGCTAGTACATGATGGACAATACTCAAGGGGGGAGGTGTGTGGAAACCAATGCCTTGCCATCAAGTTGATTCCAGCAGATGAAAATCTCCTGCAGAATTCCTCTAGCGGGATCGGGAAAGTGACAATGCAGATATCGTCAATTTGAAAGAGAAGAAGGGGGTGATAGCAGACCAGGAAGTGCACACATTAAGGCACAGCATGAAGTAACATAACTAATCAGATATATCTAGAAAATATGGTGCAGCATGGATACCTCCCCAGGAAGCAAGGAGAGCAGCAGAAAAAACATCCAGACTTTCGCTGCATCTGAAGTAAATAAATCTGCTAGCAAGGTAATACATCCCCTAAATTGTATGAAAAATGCTTTTCATCTCCTTCAACAAATGTCAACAACTGATCTGAATTTCTTTGTGACCTAGTAGCTAGGTAGCATATGGACATCACGTCTTAACTTTCACATTTGTGTTTGAATAAGCTTGCATTTCTTGATAGTCAGCATTGACTGCCTTGCCAAAACTTCCAAAAACCAGCCCTCAGCAAAGGCTGGAAAATTAAGTATACGATCCCCAAAACCACAGACTAAACTAGTCAGAAGCAGCCTTGCTTAAAAAGGCAAAGTATAGCTCTACGATGCTGGCAAGGTTTAGGAGAATCAGTACTGGCAATAATGGATATTGCTGCTATTTTCTTTGCCATTATCTTTCTTGGTGAAGCCTGCTTTTCTCACCAGTCTCATAAGAGCAGGAAATACGTACTTTTATTTCTGGAAAGTGGAGAATGTCTGGAACTGGGGACATGGATTTTCCAATAAGCTCCTGTCCTTGTAGATATCAGTGCCACTAAATATCTCCAGGGCTGGAATATCATATGAAATGTTACACTTGACATAGGAGGGGAGAAGAGAATTTTTTACTGCAAGTAACTGCAAAAAGAGCAGGTCAGTTTAATTAGGACTCTTTTTTTTTTTCCCCATTGTTTTTTTGATAGCTCCTTTCCTGCATAAGTCCTTCAGCACTAGTTTGTATTTTCTAGGCCAGGTCTGAGTTGAGCATAGTCTGATGAGGAGTTTTATGCTCCTGTCTTACACATGCAAAGAACCAGCATGTTGTCCCTTGAAGTGAAGACTGGCTTTTCCTTCTCTAGCTTTCTTCCTTTAGCTTTGATAGTAAATAAATGAACTCTTTGGGGTCTTTTTAGAGCAATCTGAGACTTGCGATGCCAGAAAGTGGCTCTGAATGCAATAAGGCTGTGAAATGAGTGTTCTCCACTATACAACTGTCTTCCTCTAAATGGTAATTATGATTCTCCTAAAAAAATTAAAAATACAAAAGCCAGCTGAAATGATGAGCCAGATCAGATCTTGCCTCTATACCACATAAGAAAAATGTGAGTTCTAGCTTCATTTGAGCCCCACTCTCCCCAGCCTTTTGGATCAATCTACCTCAGTAGACCATACAGCACAGAGAAATTAGTCTTAAGTGAATATTTAGATATTGTAAAAGAATAAACCTGTCAGGAAAATAAATTAATTATAAATGCCTCCCTGTATGTAAGTTATAATTTAGGGGGGTGTGTGTAAGTGGAATAACAATACAAAGAAGACCCTGTCCTTGAGTTAGCATTTTAATTTTTGCTTTAAAAATTGAACACCATTGTTCAAAAGGTTTTCTTCTCTCCTTCATTGTAACTATTGACCCTGGCTTTAAAAAAAATAAGTTTAGTTGTGGGAGACAGGAGGTTCTTTCCTTCAAAGCTAACAGCTACTTTGAGGGGATTTCTAGCAAAGATGTTTAAAACTATCCATTCAATAAGCAGGTCATTCTGGAGAATTTTGATGGCAGGAAAAACTATGCGAGAGCTGCCTGGGCACCTGAGAAGATGAGAAGAGTCATCTGTGAGTCAGAGGAGGGGAAAACCTGCCAGGACCAGTTCAGTTCCCACAGTGCCGCTACCTCACCATGTGGCTCCCTCTGACTTGATCAAAATTAGAATAATCCATACAGATTTCTTACTGATACTTCTTAGCCAGCACTACTGCTGCAATTACTACTGCAGACAATTCAGAGAGGCGTGTTCCAGCTCACAGATGGTTGTTCCTGGTCATTGCTAGCCGAGTCGAAGAGAAGAAAGACATTATGGGTTGCAGCATGCCTGAAAATCCTAGTCTGTGCAGGCCATCTGCTATTCATTTTGCTTATCTATAAATAGGCTTAATAATGCCACTGGCATCTTGAGAAGGAAATGTATACTATTAAGGGAATGAAGTTTTCAGATTGAAATGGGAGGCAGAGCTCTGCCCATGTAGGGATTTGATAAGCAATGGTTAGTTCTTGCAGTGATGGGTTTCTGTAGTTGTGGTAGTTCTGCTAGTGTAGGCAAGCTGATTGTCTTGAAGTTAGGAAAGATGAATCCAATTCATGAAAATGTATGAGACTGTGAAATACAACCATGAAGTCCCAGATCAGCATCTTCTCTTTTGGCCAGAACAATATGTGTCAGGGAGGCTCCGGGTGCTAATATGTTATTTATTTTCACTTAGTCATTATTTGTAGAATTGAACGTCTGTGTGCTAGTTCTTGGAAGGTGATGGATGTGGCTCAAAAAATGGAGCATCTATGAGAAAAAGGCCAGAGGGGATTGCAAGAGAAATTCAGTGTTCAGTCAAGCAATTAACTTTAGCTAAACAAGAAGAGCAATGAGCATTTATAAAACCATTTGTGAATTTGTAATCTGAAATTCGTGGGTTTTAGCAGCCAGTATTTAAAGACAAGGCTTTGAAGGTTAAATCTCAGTGTTAAAACCACACTAAAATTCAGAACCTGTGTGAATAAAAAGACAGGTTTTAATGTGTTTCCCATATCTTTCTGAAGCTCCCTCTATCAGGTTTCCTTCTATCCTTATAGTTAGTTTAACCATAGCTTGATCTAGTTACTAGTGTTTGAAATTTCTCATGCATGCCAGCTGAGCTTTGTAGTGTCCTCCCAGTCACTCTGCTGTGCACCCCCTCATCCAGAGGATCACCTTGTACCCGAATCACTCACTAGTAACTAGGAGGTGGTGTGCAGAATCCGAATCTTACCATGGTAGTTATAAGTCCATCTCCTTTATAGGAAAAGGATGCTAGGTGCATAGACACTAAACTTCAGGACAAGTGATAGACTTTTTATTGAATGCAATAGACATGTAATAAAAACAGAAAGAGCACAACAATAAAGGCTGAAAATAATTATTAAAATCAAGTTACCCTTGTTAACACTAATACTTTAAGGGCATTAGAAATGCTGTGATTGTGTTATCTACTAAGATGGGCAGTATCTACTTTTTCAGCTGTAAACTTGGTTAAATGTTTGGGTTTGTTTTTTCTTAAATGCAGCTTTATATTAAATCACTGAAAAAAAATAAGGATGTAAAATATAAATATATATATATATAAAACTGCAGACTGTCACATATTTTAATGCTTGTGCTATTAAGGTTGCTGCCCTTTTGACACAGGGTCATGAAATACTGAGCAAATGACACATTTAAAGCCACCCCTTCTATCTTCTGGGAGGGGGAGGCACTTGCTTTCCGACCTCCCACCAACCCAGTTCCCTCTCTCTGACTACTACCACCTTTCTTTCAAGACCCTTCATCTCTTTCCCATCTGCCTGTCCCTACCCAGCCTTTTTGTGACCTCCTGTCTGTCAGAATCCCCAACACTTCATTCCCAGCTTCATCCTTCCTTCCCCTCACTGCTCCCAGCTCCATTAATTTGCTTCTCTCATTTCTACCAGATTTGTCTTTAACATTGGGCTACAATTTTCCTCTCTCAGCATTGCATGTTCAGAGCAGCCAGCCCTAGCTTGTGCCTGGCATGTATGTCGGCCACGTGCCTCCACAGAAGAAATCTCGGCACTACCCAGGGATCCATTGCTGAAACAATATTTTCTTGCTTTTTCCTCTTTCTTCTGCCACAGCTTGTCTTATGTGTGCTCGGGTTATATGTCTCCATGCCTTGCTACAAAGTAGGCACCAGTTTCTTCTGTCCCCCAAAAAGCCCCTTTTGGTCTTTGTACCCTGATGGTTGCCTCAGCTTATCCCTCTTACTTTGTTCAAATACATCATTTTTCTGCATCCTTCTTTGTCACTTTCACTGAAGTTTCTAATGATCTGAACAAAAAAAGCTGGGTTAAGCTGTGGACCTACAATCACTTACTTCTCTGTGGGAGTTTGGACTTACTATAACCCATACCTTTGCTTAAAAAAATGTATTTTCAGAGTACGGCCTTTTTTTTTTCTTTCCTCCCCAAACCTTTGTCATCTTCTACTCATCATGTGGTCAATGGTCCATCTATCTGTCCCTCTGCCTCCAGCCAGCTGTATGTGAGCGTTATGCTTTAATGGGCTCAGGATCAGACACTGGGTTACACAGTATGCTTCCTCTCTGCTCGTTTTCCTTCCCTTCTCACTAAGTGTCCTTCTTCTTACCTGAATTTTCATTCTCATCTAGTGTCTTTTCTCTGCTGCTCTCCAGTGCTTTCTGCTGATGCTCTGTCTCGAAATGACAGCAACAGAGAGCATGTGTCAATGGGTAAGCAGTAAAGGTTTGTGCATGGGCTTCTTGTAGCATTTCTTGTAGAACTTTCATGGGCAGCCCATCATATCCCAGATATCTGTGTCTATTCAGGCTTGGGGTAGGTGTGGGCCTCTCTTGGTTATTGCTGTTTCTTACACACAAACCCTTCTCCAAACCTGATTTCAGGAAGCACAATGAAGGTCCCTTTCTCCTGCTAGCGTTCTGTTTGCAACTCTGCGCCATTACCACCACTTATGTGGCCTCCACTTTTAGGGTCTGTTTAAATCCTGGTAGTTACTCCTGAAAAACATTTACCCTGTCTGGCCTTTTGTCCATATTGCAACAGAAAAACAAAGATGTACGTGTTGCCTCCTGTTTCATTTATTGTCATCTCTGCTCCACCTCACACTTCAAGCCCCATGAAAGACAGCCGTCAAAACCCCCGTTCTTGCATGTCATAATGACCTTATCACCTCCCTGTCTGAATCCTTGTACTGACACCTTTAGCTGCCTCTAGTTTAAGTTTCTTGTTCTTTTGTTTTCATGCCTCCCATAACTCTTACCCTAGCCAAGCAGTTCCCTTTCATTTCACCCTGATCCTGTCTCTTTCCGCTCAGACGCTGCTGCCACTTGCACTCTTCTTTCTCCTTCTCACCCAGCCCTCTCCCCTTCACTGAGGCTGCAAGTGCCTCGACTTTGTTGTCGTTGATTATATCCATTCATAAGAAGCCTTGCTGCTTTTTTTCACAGACAAAGGAAGAAAAAGTTCTTTTTTCCCCCGTGCTTCCTGTCATGCCCTGACTAGAGGCTCCTTATGGGCTTGCCCTGGTCACCTTGTCCATCACTCATCTGCCACTGCTTGGCAGCTCCTCATGGTCAAGGTGCGCTGGGAGCCTTGGGGAGGGAAGTCACTTTTCCTCTGCACTTTGAGGTCTCCAAGAGGTACTCAGGCAATGTGAAAGGAGTTTTAATAATTAATAATGGCAATTCAGGCATACAGATGTCAGGGGTTATTCTGGCTTCAGAGTATTTAGTTGCCTCTAGGATGAAGCTGATTTCCCCTCTGTCTACACTGAGTTCTGGTCCAGACACCATTGCCACATCTGAGTAGTATTTCCTGAATTGGAGCCTTTTATTTCAGTGAAGAGTGTCTTCCTGTATGCTTTGAAGTATGCTAATTGTGTTGTATGTTTTATAGTTTGTTCTATTTGCATTTATGAAACAGAGTTCAATGATGGATAATCATTATATTGAGCTAAAATAAAGCACTATTTTATATTCTTCTCTTTTATGATGCTTTTTGCTCACAATATCTGGGCAGAATTTGGTGTCTTAGCACCCTTAAGTAATTTCTAATGTATTTTTGGTTTTTTTGAATGAATGAAAATCAGAGAGAAAGCTCCTGATTTTCCTGAAGCTTCCCTATTATCCCTCTTCACGAAGGGTCTGCAGTAGTCACCTGCAATTTCAGTGCTTTGCTGGTAACTACTCGTATCTTTTTGCTGCCTGAGAGGCATCTTGTAGGGATATATTGAGCCGATTTTTCTGCTTTGTGTCTGCAAATCCCGCAGGGTGTGCTTTGCAGAGGAGAAAGCTTGGCAGACATGCTGCAAGGTGGACAGTGGGTGCCCATTCATCGGCACACATGGCACAGCCAAGGAGTTGGCTGAGGCCGTACGCGAGCAGCACGGCAGCGTGCCTGTCCGCTGGATGGAGAAATCCCCTGTGTGTTTTAGAAATCCCCTGCTGTAGTGTCTGGCTAACGAGTGGCCAGACACAAAACCTGGTGAAATTCTGGCGTTCAGATGCAGCATCATGCTTGTAATCCAGGGGAGAGCATTGTCCTGAGTTCACTGGGGCAGTCGAATCTTCGCAACTGTTAATATTTTGCATTTCTAATAACTCATTGTTATGTTTATGCTTTATCAAATGTAAATTTACTCCTCTGGTTTACTTATTGATTTAAAGGACTTCAATGATAGGTTCCACTGGACTATGTTGAAAACTGATTGTATTTTACTGTGGTGGTAGGGTTTGAGACAAGATGACATTCAGCATTACCTACTGACAAGCTAGTGTTTTTCTAGATTTATATATATATATTTTTATTGCTAGTTTTACACCTTAAACACAGATGCTGTCCAGTTTTGTAGAGCTAAAAAAGCTGCTCATTTGAAAAGATTTCCTTGATGAAATTATCATTAACTCACTGGCATAGGCGAGAGTTTTACTAATGTTTTCTACACACTTGTATTTCATTTATTTGAAATAATGTTTACAAGAATCTACTAATTCCTTAACTGCCTGTGTCTCTTGGAGAACTATTTTTCTATCAATGACTTGGGATTTTTAAGATAGCAATCATGCTCAGACACTTAATGGTAATCTTTTGTATTGTTTCCCTCTTTATTTATTAACAGTCATAATTTCTCACTGGTATGTCTTCCCCCTTCACAGCTGCAGTATATTTATAACAGCCCTTTTGTTCTCTGTAATCACTTTAGCTAGCATTAAATCATTGGTCTTTTCTGCTGCCCTTATCTTTTCTCTGCAAGGCTTAACTGACTGTAGGGTTTTTTTCATTGTCCCCTCCTTCTCTGCTTCCCTTTGCACTGGGATCTGTGAGCAGTTCCTACGGAAGCTGTTAGTTACCTTCCACCCCTCTTCTCTGAAACTGTTTTCTGCTCCCTA
Source organism: Jacana jacana (assembly GCA_013400555.1). Classification (NCBI taxonomy): domain Eukaryota; kingdom Metazoa; phylum Chordata; class Aves; order Charadriiformes; family Jacanidae; genus Jacana; species Jacana jacana. The sequence goes on along the minus strand of VZTM01040715.1, from coordinate 22,360 downwards.
ACTAAGGTTTGCATTCAGAATTTTCCAGCCTTCTTCCCTGCTCCTGAATTTGAGTGCTCTTTGCCTCATAGTGACTTACAATAACACTTACTATTTGAAAACTGAGTTTCATCTGCAAATGTCTTTGTAAAAATTAGTTGATGAATAGTAAAGCATTCCCCAGAGGTGTTCACTTATCGAATCCTGAGCACTCTGTGGGCTTGTTTCCTGTGCTCGAAAGGTGAAGTAGCTCATGAATATTGTCCTCAGAGCTTTCTTTTATCAGGCAGATGTGTCCTTAATCCTCAGGGAAGAGCTGAGTCTAACCTGAATTTGGGGTGGGCAGTTGAACAAAAATTTAAGAGAAACTCGGTTCTCTTTCGGGAATGTCCCTTAAAAGCTCAGTTTCAAAGTTGCTTCTGGAGCCAGAAATAAGTGCAAATTACAAAATGAGATGGAGATAAATGTTCAAATAATTTACCTGCTTCTGTAGTTTTTGGTTGAGTTTTGTAGTAAGTGTCTTATGCATTGATTATTTGCTTTTTAATGATCTTATCAAGAATGCCTTGTAGAGATGAAGAAATGCTTTTGAATGAGGATATGAATGGGCACAAATAGATCCTCTCCAGTATGAATACCTGCCATTCAGGCAAGCTGAATTGCTTTTCAGAATTGTGTGGTTTCTCTGATCAGTTGCTACAGTTGGGAGCAGCCAAGAATACCAATAAAAAGGCAGACTTTCTGGGAGCAAATCAGCTCTGCTTGTGGTTAACTTCCCAACCCTCTCTGCCCTTCAGAGGCAAGGAGCACCAGGAGCAAGGAGCTCCTGTGCCTCCTTTATCTGCTGGTTTTATTTTGGATATTCTGAAGAGAAAGTCTTAAAATGCAACAAAAATTGCTGACAACTTTGGAGAAGCAAAGGTAATATCACTTGTTCTCACTAGAGCCTGCAGAGATTTGGTGGGTTTGTTTTGATTCCTCACTGTAGATTTGATATTTCTCAGCAGCATAGATTTTGCCTGGAAAATTATTATTACCTGAATGAAAAACATTCCACCCACAGGCCACCATTCTGAAGAAAGATTCCAGCTCCCCAGAGAGGACAGGGAGCTGAGGCAGCCTTTTAAAGGCAGGAGAGTTTTCATCCAACTCTGGGGAAGAGAGAGAGAGGCTCTCAGCTGAAGATGTCCTTCTGACAATTAGCACCTGAGCTAAGAAATGGGCTTCTGGTCCAAAGTGAACACCCCTAGTTTTGCCCACTTGCAATCAAACCCCCTTGATTTACATGATGGGGTGGTTTTGGTGAACATGCACTGGATTCATTTCAGAGAAAACTGAACTGAAATCTGTAGCTAAGGGTGGCATTTAACCATGCTCCAGGTAATGGGCATTCAGTATTTGGGGCCAGCCCAGAGCTAGTCTGAAATGGTGCCTCCAAGGAACACATGGTCAGGCATCAAGTCCTCAAGACCAAATGTTTGGGTTTTGGGTTTTTTTTTTTGCAGATTACCCTGTTGTGCCACTCTAGAAGACTGAAACTTAAGGCAGCCTTATCTAATAAAAAGGAACTAGGTTCTAGCATGATTTCTAGAATTCTGAATCTGTAGAAGAGTATTTTGGTTCCAGTGTGCTTCACCATCTGTCTTTGCTGTATCTTGTGTTTGTGTGTTTGGAACAACAGGTTTAATCTGAGGAAAGTCGCAGACAGGTTTGACAGCCCAGACTCGGAAGTAGTGCCATATGTAGATATGACAATATCATTTAGTGCTATCGGGCCAGTCTGTAGGCTGCAGTTTTGTGATATTATCACATTTTGGTTGAGGGCAGCAGGTACTTTCTCTGCAATTTCTGGCCTGGAACAGGTAGTTGAGCTCCTGGCAGGAGAGGCAGGGCATTTTGAGTAGTAAGTGCTCTTTGAGACATGGGATGACTGTCACATTTTCTGTGTGAGATAACAAATTCATTTTTCAGCATGAAGTGTTTCCACCATTACTGGGAGCGATTGTTTTTCACTGGCTCTCACTGTCAGTATGAGGGCTCTAACATATTTTAGGACCTCTTGAGTCGTTCTCCATGATCCATTGCTGAAGCCTGCCTACTGTTAGATACTGAAAATTATGACAAGTACCTTGCACATAGGGTGCCTGTTTTGGTAGTGGTTGTAACAGCATCTCTGCTGGCTACTTAGCAGCAAATTTAGATATCTTAGTATTTATTACAGCAGATGCCTGCTATTTTAACATGTGCGGTGCCAGCTCAGGATGCTTGCTTGCCTCGTATTTAACTTACTGCACCCTTTTGGTGGCAATCCCATGCTTTGATTTCAGTCCCACACAGATATCCCAGATACCCTGTAGCATCTCAAATGGCACTAGAAGCCAGCGATTTGGCAGCTAAGCCTTGAGTCCAGCATGCTGTCACGGGAGGTGGTGATGAAAGGCACCTCCAGAATTTCTGAGCCACACCAGGGAAAGGGAGGTGTTGCAGGGTAACGCAGGGATTTCCAAGATGGACATCAAGGTTACTGCATTACAGGAGAGAAGGGAAGAGTGATTATTTTCCCTTCAGATTCTGTTCCATATTAGATGAAACATTTGGCAAAGGTGTTGCATGAATCACCAGGGAGACACTGTTTACCCTTGAATTGCCCAGACATTACATAGTTCCATCTCTTTCTAGCTCTGGTCATTCGTTGCAAGTGGATCATGCACAGCGTGGTAGCAGCATGATATCCCCTGTATATACTGTTGGTCTATACAGCATATCAAGACTTTAGGTGAAATTAAGTTTATGGCATCATAAGTGACTGTTTCTTTGCTAAAAGAGCAGATGGTGCTTTCTCAAAGGAAACGGAGCAGTAACTTCACCCGCTAGCAGGGACTGCCTGCTTTTGTCTCTGTCTCATCGCTCTGTTCAGCTCTGACCTCCTCGTCAATTTTAGTCTGGAAATTAAGAAGTTTTCTTGCTGGGACTGTGAGAGAGGGAAGCAATGTTAAAGATGGCAGTAGATGGAGCATGTGTCTAAGCATGCTGTTGACATGACTCAGTTTAGCCAGCTATTTTATGACAGCATCATCGTGTGCTTGCGGGGTCATTGATGGGAGGTCTGTCTCAGTGACTGCAGGGTCTGCCTGGGCAATAGTGCCTCAGTATGAAAGACTCCACTGGTTCAAGTAGGCATAGTGAAGATTTTAAATTCATATGCTCTTCCCCAGTAGGTGCAAATCAAAGCCCTTTTGTTTCAATCACAATGGAAGTCTTTAAAAGAAACATTTTGCAGAAAGTACTGATTTTTATCATCTCTGTTGCTTTATGTGTCTTTTATAGTTTGATTCTGAAAGTGAAAGAAAACTACCTTAGTTTTGGTGGGATGCCACTAGCTTTTGATTTTGTTTGCTAGTAATCAGGCGGGGGTCTAGATTTGCACTAGACAATTCCACAGGTTTTACTTGCACTTAAATGCATATGTAAGATAATTTGGATTTCTGCAAAGCAAGTTTCCAGCCACTGTGTAAAGGGGGAGGGGGGGAGGGAGAAATGAAGACTTCTCTAAAAAAGACTTCTCTATCTCACTTATTTTGATGGTGTTTTTCAAATGTGTCTGTCTTTCTCAGACCCGAATAACGCATAATTAAGATTCCTGTATTTCTTCACAGCCAAAAGATTAGTCATATTTCAGGGAACAGAACGCCTTAATGCATACACTTCACATTCAGCATCAGAAGCACATATTAACTACCAGGCTGCTGCCTCAAGGTACTTTTTCCTTTCTCTGCATTTCTCTCCATGTGTACCTGTGAAAGCCAGCTCTGCCCTTTACAAAGTCATTTTATTGTGGCTTTCAGTTCATCAGCTACTGGGAATATGCAGGCTGGCTAATATTCCTTTTGCTTTACAAGTAGGAGAGAGAGCATATCAACTAGTAAGGGCACAGTATCAGTGAACAATGAGGCAAATGAAAAAGTAATATGAGAAAAAAGTATTTCTAGCCCTTACAGAAAAATCTCAGGCAAATGTGATAGAGAAAGAAAGGAGTGGAAGAGGAAATAAACCATAATGGACCTTTAAAGAAAGGATTTATGCAGATGGGTATCTTGATTTTTGTGTTATTAGGTTTTTAATTAAGTTGGATCTGTAAAATATGCAAGATTTACAGTTCTCTTATGAACAGCATGTACAATTGACAATTCTTTCCCCACTTTATACTCTCAATAGAGCTCAGCAATAATGTATTTTCTCAATTCAAAATCTTTCTTGTGTCTTATCCAAAGATCAACTGTGGTCAGCTGGAAAAACAAATCAAAGAAAGCTTAAAATAAAGATGAAGTGGCATGCATTTACTTGCATTTTCTTGAGCATGTGGCTTGCAAATAGTATTTCTCAGAGTGATGATAATACATTCCCAAAAGAAAACATTTTACTGCTGCAGCGATATTGGTAATATCATCTGACACCATATCAAGATAGCTAAAGACCACTAGTAATTTTGTCAGGAATGTAAAACATTCTATTAAACTGTGAAAAGGAAGAAAAGAAGTGAAAACCAATTGAGATATCTCAAAGTTAAAAGCAACTTCTCACAAAGCTTGTTTTAACAGAAAGGAAGAGAAAATATTGTCAAGTACGTTAACGTCATTATGGGTACCCATAGTAACATAAGCAGTGAAGAATTACTTCTGCCATTCATTCAGCTCTCTTACCCCACTTCAGAAAATCACCAGAGGTGGTATGTAACTTTTAAACATATTAGTATTTTGCAGTAAAGTCCATAAACACATTTATCTGTATGTGCTGAGTCTGGAACAGCCCGAGGCCCATGGGACTCTTCAGTTACCAGAAGCAGAAATTGCCCTTAATCTAGACAAAGGAATTTGAAAGCTCTGGAAAAAAAATACTAAAAAAGAGGGAAAAAAAAAGAAAAAGAAAAGAAAAGAGTGTTGATGCCTTCCAGAAAAGTATTTATATGGCTTTTATTGTTATTCCCAGCGATAAGGTGTCCTTTGAAGGTGGCCCAAGCCGACTGCAGCTCACTAGCTGCTGTTCCCAGCTTTGACCAGCAGCTGAACGAGACCTTAATGTCTCAGGTTTGGGGTCTTTCACAGTCTGTCATCCACAGTTTCTCCCCCTTGTCAAGGATGCTCTGTGGGATGAAGAAGAGTCAAGTAGCAGCTCCCACCCTCTTCTGTGGAGCTTAGGGGACTCACATATGGCAGTCATACAGGGAGGGTGCCTGCCCTCTTTCTTTCCCATCACCTGTGAGTGGAATGGACTGAAGCATCTTAGACGATACAGTCTTCTCAATCATAGTGGTTCACCTCAAGAGCAGATAAGGAGGACCATGTATCAACCATGCCTGGAAATACTGGGGAGCTCAAAGCAGGTCTGGACATGTTGTTGGCCACAATCACAAGGCCAACAGGTGCACCAAAATCAGGTGCAGCCATAAAGGTGACCACCAAACATTGTTTCCTAATTTCTTATTCATCGTGCATGAATTGGCCTAAGTAGTACCAAATACACCACAAAATGCAATATTTGATAAGCACTGACAATATTCTCTTTATTTGATACTATAAAGCACTGTCTGGAGTTTGCTTCAGTCCTCATCCTGTATCCCACAGCCCTGTGGGAGGCAGGTAAGCAAATGCTGGGTGAGGAGGTAGATCCGTCATGGCAAGAAGGAGTCCGAGTGGTTTGGGTGGTTCCCTGTTTTTAACATCTGATACACAGACTCAATGCAAATGTGCACTGTTGACAGAAATGGCCAGCTGGCAGAATATGTGTCTGTGCCTCTGATAGTTTAAATTTAGGATGTCTACTGCTCCATCCTCATTCACGGGCGTAATGACGAGTTTTTCAGAGCCCCTGATTGTTTCATGTAATCTGTTTACTACGAAACATCTGATAGCTATTATAGAAAATGTCAGATAATTTGTGTTCCATTTTTCCATCCCGAGGAAAAAAAAAAAAAGCCCACCATTTTATATCAAGAAAAATTTCAATAGCTTATAGACAAATGGGCAAAATGCACAAATGTCAGATGCACAGCCCTGAGCAACGGGGACACGAGCTGAATAAAATTCCAGTTGCATTCGCTAATGCCTGATAATTGACATGATAATAGAAGACTAAAGATATGAGTATTGTTTGTATTCTAACCCTATTTTCTGTGATTTTCACACTGCAAAGACAATTCCAAAAAGGAAATCCTTTGGTTTTATAAATAAATTAAGTTTGGGGAATGACACTTCAAATTAACACTAGGGTAATGTTCTGGGGGAGCTGGATAAAATGGATATTGGAAAACATATTGCATTTTCAATCCAATTATAGTAATTTACCCAAGATAAGAAAGAAGCATCTCTTTCACTTTTCTGTCATTATTACAGGGTAAATTTGGAATTGTGAAATACAGAGATTTGTTTTCTGGTCTTATGATTATGGAAAAAATGTTTACTTCTCTGTAAAATAGAATAGTAAGCTCTAAGAATGCTTTTCTAATTATGAGATACACTGTATAATAGTATAATTCTTGAATGATGGGATTTTGTGTGAAAAGACATTACTCTCTCTCAGTTTTTTTGTTTACAGATAAACATGAGCATTCCTGATGAATTTCACTGATGTTTTATAGACATTAGTTGTTTCAATTTAACCCTTCCATTTGTATTTTCAGAGGAACAGAACACTAAAACCAAGCTGAAATATTAGTGTTTTGTATATTTGTGAAGAAAAGGAATCATTATTTGTAGGCAGTTCTTTCAGATGAGTCAGTTAAATGTGAATGGAAATGAAAAGCTACAATTTAAAAGCATTTTGTGAATTATACTTTTTGAAAAAGGAGAGAGCCTGTGCCTTTGACAAGACAATTTGCAGGGAGACAGATTTTCCGTGGCTTCAGTTATTGTGCTCCAGGAGCAACAAAGACGCAGCCACTGTCCTCTTTGTCAGTTCAGTGGCTTCCAGTCTCCGTGTGTGGCAAAACACGATCAGCAGCAGTCACAAATATTTCATAAGCTGAGAAAGATCGGCTGAGGTTCAAGTGAAAGGAATTTCTTCTTTTCAAAATCACTGACATCAAGCACAATCTGTAAATGTACAGGAAGCGATTGACTAGCAAAACCAGTATGTTTTTTAAAGTCCTTTATCTGTGAGTCTGACTTCTTTATGCAGATCTGTATGTTTCTGAGTAATTGTTACCTATGCTATAAGCTTCTTGCTTTATAAATGTAAAGTGCAGAATTTTGACCTCTTTTCACAACAGCTTTGCATACCTTTTTGTCCTAGATCGTCAAGAAAAGAGCTAATTTCCCCTTAGTCTGGACCCCCTTTGCTCTTTCTGGAACCTTACAGGTTGTTCCAGTCTTACTCCACTGTTTTCACTGAAATACTACACTTAAAACCCGCCTTATTTAATGGTGGATTCAGTTCCCTTTGTCTAGATTTAAACACAAGGAATCCCCTATTTTTTCTCTTTATGCACTGAATGCAACTTATTTCACATAATTAAGCAATAGAAAAATGCTGCTTTAGAGAAATTTTGGTATGACAGTTGCAACAAAGGCAACTTAAATCGTGTCCTTCAAGTGGTGGGCTTTTATCTTACTTCATCTTTTATTTATGGTGTTTTGGCTGTCCTACTTCTACTCCCATTGGAAATTCCCCAGAACATGCTTTATAACGCTCTGCTGATGGAAGAATTGGCAAGCTCTCTGTCCATTAAATGTAGCCAACAGCATATGCTCCATAAGAATTCAAGTTTCTCTTGTAACAAGTGATTAGAAGAACATTTTGAAAGTTTTTGCCCCAGCTTTTTAATCACAGGGTTAGGTAGCACCGATGCTGCATGTGCTCTCCTCTCCTCTGTGTTTTTCAAGGAAACGGGACGGGAAACTGTGAGGCATCTACTTGTATAATCCTTGTTCGTTCCCTGCCTCATGGCTCTGTTCATGCAAATGCCAATTCATGTCAGCTGCCTGGCTTTCATATTTGAACCCGGAACTACCATCTCTTCTCTCTTTCTCTTTTACCACGGTCTTCCCCCAGGCTCCTCTCCTTGCCCGTTTTCCTTCACGGGAAACACAGGGATACCTTCACCCCCACCACTTCTTTGTCTCATCCTCGAAAGTGCTTTGTCTTTCGGTCTGTAACTTGTATATGGGTTTGCAAAGTGACTTACTGTTTGTTGAAACAGAGCCTTAGGGTGGAGCATTCTCGAGTGACCTGACTTCTGTGCAAACCTGCAGACAGCAGTGCTGCCTAATTATTGATGATGGACCCCTTACCACAAGAAAATAAATATAATTGAGGTGCTGGAGCGGGTCCAGAGAAGGGCAACAAAGCTGGTGAGGGGTCTGGAGAATAAGCCTTATGAGGAGAGGCTAAGGGAGCTGGGGATGTTCAGCCTGGAGAAAAGGAGACTGAAGGGAGACCTTGTCACTCTATAACTACCTGAAGGGAGGTTGTAGAGAGGCAGGAGTCAGACTATTCTTCCAAGGCACGGGAGATAAGACAGGAGGAAATGGCCTCAAGTTATGCCAGGGGAAGTAGAAAAATGTTTAGAAAATTTTTAGAATTTAGAAAATTTTTTACACTGAAATGGTTATCAAGTGCTGGAATGGGCTGCCCAGGGAGGTGGTTGAGACACCATACATGGAGGTATTCAAAAGACAGATTGACATAGTGCTCGGTGACATGGTTTAGTGATGAGTTGTTTTTTATCAGAGTTAGATTGATGGTTGGATGAGATGATTTAAAGGTCCCTTCTAACCTAGGCAGCTCTGTGGTTCTATGGTTCTATGATGGTGTCAGCAATGACTATTTGTGTCTGTAGTTAGGGTGTAGGATTGGCAAATAGTTCCTCACCTTTAAAGCTGGAAGAAAACTGAATCGATTACAGAGGGCCATGGTATATCATGGTACCTACTGATGCTGCTCAAGCAAAGCTAAATGCTGATAATGCCATAGTAATTTCTAGTTATCTAAAATTGGTTGGCTGAGATGGAACAATACTTAAACACAATAGCTGGATCTGAATATCTTTGGAAAAAGGCATGGGAATTGTAATCCATTTTTAACATTGGGACACCTCAGAGTTAGCTTGAAGCTACCTTGTTTGAACATCCACTTGGCAATTATTCTGACAAAGTGCTCACTATTAGTACAGGGTCTGACTCCAAGACTAGGATTAGGTTTTAATTCTGAGCCAGGAACTTTGGAAGAACATCATAATTTCCTCTGAGAAACATCATTGTTTCCTTTTAAATCTTTAGAGCTTTAGAGAAGCATCTCATTCTTCAGCCAAGTGTTCTCTGTTATTACTAGTCTAGAGCAAATGCTGACATTTACACTGAATTGTATGCTAGTTTTCTGATTTCAGGAGCATACATCACAGACACAGCACCTTGTAACAGAGGGCTAAATTTCACTGAAAGTCTATAACCAGCCTATAACCTGATATAACCAGTCTATAACCATGTATTCAGCGGGTAGAGAATTCTAAATGAAATGGCATTATTTTACTGGAGAACAGGTTTCAGCAGTAATTACTTTGAATTTAATGCATTTGCAATGGAAGCCTGCTTTACATTGGACACAGTGAATATTGAATTATTTAGATAGGGTCAAATTATAAAGCATTGTGATCATTTGTAGTTCTCACTTGTAAATGAGTAGACTTCTGAAGCTTTTCCAGCAGTGTGCAATCCACTTCAGCCTTTTAATAATCATGACTTGCGCTTCTTTAAACTCCTGGGGTTTTGAAAAGGCTTAGTTATTTCCTGCTCCCCCAGCCCCGAATGTTACCCCTGTGGTAAGAGATCTCAGACGAAATACGTTCTTATTCTTTCTCACTTTTTTCGTAGCTTCTGCCTCACTGTCTTTTCTCAGCTGTACTGTCAAAGGCATGGAAATGAGTGCAGGCGCATCCTCACAGTTGAGATGCTGGTTTTTCTCCTTCAGAGGGTGATGGGGAGGGAAGAGAGAAGGGTAAAGGAGAGACCTTCTTTTCACCTCTGCCTGTGAAGGCTTGCTTTCCACATTTGGCCAGGCAAAAGAAAAAAATGGAGTTCAAAGGCAAACATCTTAGAGACTTTAAAATGGCGCTATTGATTTGTACTTCACTTGACTTCTACATAACAATACACATGGCAGGCAGGGCACTCATCCTGCCTGAGAAGGACCAGTGCCCTTCTGTACCTTTTTGCTCAGACTTGAGCACCCAAGATGCTCTCAGTTGTATCCACCCATGTATTTTCATAAAGAAAATTCAGTCCAACACCTATCTCAAACTGTTAAATATGGAAATAATTGTTACCAGGATGTCAAATGTGTACCTACTGCAAGTGGGTACAGTTTCCAAATTTGGCTCAATAACTTACCCTCTTATTCAAGTTTACATCTATGATAGGATCTTCAAACATGCTCATCATTCTATTTTCACTTGAAGTCAATGGGAGCAAATAGGCCAATGCAGAGCTCTTGAAAATACCCCTGCAACTCAAGGACAGAAAGTGTAATAAAAGATTTACTGTTCAAGGAATGTGAATGTCTACAGTGGGATCTTTTTAACACCTGGGTTACAGCATACAGTTAGAGACACAAATTCATTTGGATGCCAACTGCTTGATTATGAACATGACCATTTGGGAGAGGGTCATGGGTTTGGATTATTTTGCTTTTTTCACTTGTTTCTCCTCCCTTGGGACTATCAAAACCATAGGAAAGTGACTTTTCAAACAATCTCATTAGTATAAAGAAAATTAGTTTGCCAAACTCTTCAATTTAAAAAAGAAAAAAAAGAAAAGAAACTTAAGAATGAAAGAAAACTGTAAGAGGGCACTGCAAGAAGTCATGCCAGAGGGAGCTTTTCTCCAGCAATTTGCTCAATCAAAAAGGCAAGATATTATTTATTTCAGTACTTTCCATTGAATCCCATCGTTTCTGTGATGACTTTGCTGCATAGGTCCTGTCTTTTGCTTTGGTGGTTTTGCTGGGGGATATCCAGGCAACACTTCTACAGGAGTCTCGTCGTTCATAAGGGACTCAGCCTCTGAGGTAGGAGTGGCTGAGGGGCACTGTGGGGCCCAGGAGTTGTGAGTAGTGTTGAGCTGTGTCATGATCGCTGCAAGTTCTCTCTCTGAGGTGGGGACCATCTTCCACTTCTGTGAGAGTCTTTGCCTTGAGGTGTCTAGGTAGTCATGACCCACACTTTCCTGGACATCCCTTTTGTTTTTTCTGGCCAGGTCCCATCTACTTCAGTCTTAATGTGTCGTGCATCCTTTCTCCCTCCCAGATTGTTTTAACAGGCTTCAATATTTGCTTCTGTGGGGCCCAGTGAACTACCCATCTGTTTCTGTCTTTGCTTTCTGCCCAGACTGTGTCACAGGGTGTTCAGAGTCCTAAGGTGCCGGTGGCAGTGCGTCTTCAAGTGGTAGCATGGAAAGGTAACCACTCCCGTGCTCACAGAGTGAAGGCTCCTATTGAAATTTTTTTTACCTGATAAACTGTCATGGCATTTTATTTTAATATCTCTCCCAGTATTTTACAGTTATGGTCAAGGAGACATTATTGATTTTATTCCCTTTGTCTTCAGGCGCTTATAACTCTTCAGAAAATTTACCTCTAAACTAAAAGATGTTTATAGCAAGGTTCTCATATGATTTCATTAAGGGTACCTTTTTATACCAATAAAATCTCATAAAACCACCTGTCCTACTTTATAATATTCTTTGACCCTGCCATTCTACGATTTTAAATTGCACTATAGTTGCAATGGTAACTTAAATTGAAAAATTATGCTGGGAAAGTATCTTCATTGCTTATGGGAAGTGGTTAATGTAATACTGATGATACTTTTTGATGGAACTTGTCATATGGAAGCTTTTCTGTGTAGTACCTCAAATACTGAAATTCAGTATAAGCATTTGTAATCTTAAGGACTCTAAACTTCAGACCTCTCGTCTGAATTTCAGGAAAACATGATCTGGGTCATATATGCCACTTACTGTTACTTTTCAGCTTTGCATATAGTATCTACCTGCTTCTTCTTCAATCCTTCTCATCAGTTTTTATTCCACATAAAGCCCTCAGCGTATTCAGCTTTGAATGTAACATATGGCCCACATGTATCACAGATGGCACACAGATATGTCCCTAACACTGAAGGTGGTGAACACTTACGAAACCCAGAACACTACAAGAAAGTGCAGCCGAATTCCATCTTCCCCATGTCAGAAGGGAAGACAAGCCTTATTTACTATTTCCTGTGCCATTACAATGCTAGAAGCATACTTTGATCATACTGTCTTTATCTATGGCTAAAGGGAAGTCTTGACTTTATCATTCTTGCCAAGCAGACTCCATTTTAGAGAAGTAAAATATAGGTGAATCTTGACTTGCATATATAAATGCACAGATATTTTCTCAAATACCCCTTCCCCTACCCTAAAGAATGTCCCCTCTTTGAACAGACTAAAGTAAAACTTTAGTATTTATAAATAATATAGAATTTACATAGCTTTATAATAAAAGCTATTCAGATGCATGCATCATAGGACTAGTTATTTTGTGTTCATGCAAAACTAGAACACTTAAAACTGGGAGCAGTACATCTCAGTTTTCTTGTGAAGTGTAGCAAGAGAGGTTGAGCAAAGCTGTCCAATGCTCAGGGCACCTGCAAGTCTGACTCAGGTAAGCCATGGCTGCTGTGAAGTCGGAGAATCCATATCTGCAGCTTCAGCTGTCTGAGAATTTCTCTCCCTCTTCTCCTTTGAGTTCTTCATTTTTATTACCCCTCTGGAGAAGAGGCATGATGACTCTTTTGCCAGCTTCAGGAGATCAGGCTGACGTGCCGCAGTCAGCATAGCAAGGGAAAATTTGTCTGCTTGCCTTTTGTAATGCCTTGTCAACGTCAGACAGTGTACTAAGACTGCAGAGGTCTGCCCTGTTGCTTTAGCGGGTAGTCAGCATCTCAGCCTCAGTTGGGGAAACCAGTGGAGGTGGAGAACCAGGGAGCATTGTGTCAGGGCTCGTGGTGGGGAAGGTGTAGGAAGATCAGGGAGAATAACATCTGCCGGGCGGGAGTGTTGATCAGATGCGTCTGGCTGAAACGGTCAATATCTTAAGGAAAACGCTCGTCAATCTAAGTTGTTGGACTGGGGATTTGCACAGTAAAATAAGCAGTGTGGTTGTAGCTTGAATGTTGTGCTCTTCCAGGATCAAACTCCAGGAACCCTAGTTCCTATTGGGAGGCAGCCAAAATGCTGCCAAAATTATGCCAGGTGGAGACCGCAAAGCATCATGGGTTATATCTATAGAAGTGACTCTTTTTTCCTCTTTCCATGCTGAGAAAATGCTTTTCTCAAGAGCTGTGCTGAGAGATGAGGATGGATGTGGCTAGCAGCTAGGAGTGCATTTAGTAGAACAAGAATGGAAATAGCAGTTTGGGGATTTTTCTTTATCTCAGGAGGAAGCTAACTAGTTTTCGAGAATGTGAGACTCTTAGTGGACAGAAGCACAAATTGCATAGAATAATTGAGAAGATTGTGCCTTTAAATTTAGTTTGCCACACAACACTAAGACTTTGCAGTAGTTTTCTGGAAGTTTTCCCTCTTTCTTATTCAAGAGTACTGGATAATAACGTTATTATCTACATGGTGATTTTCACCCAAATGTCTGTAATTGCTTTACAGCTGTAAACATCAGGAGTTTCATTGTACAGCAGCTGCAGAAAAACATGCTGAAGTTTGTTACATATTTAGGAGTCTCTTTGAAAAGGAAAAAATCTGTGTTTGGACTCCATTTTTGCTGCAGACGAACCAGATTCAGTATTCTTTTACATCTTCCTTTTGTCATCTCTGAACTTTTTTCCATTCTACTATGTCCTTTTTGTGACAATGGACCAGACAGCACACATTATTAAAAAGGCAGGGTACACTCTAGATTATAGGGTGGCATAATAATGTTCTCTGGTTTATTCTTTATTCTCTTCCTAATAATTCATAACATTCAATTTGCTTTTTTTTATCACTGTTAAGAACAGACTTGACATTTTTGTGAAACTGTCTATTATATTGCCAGCATTTTGTTCTTAAATGTTAATAATAATCTCAGGACTCATTGCTAATACATGTGTATAGAAAGTTGTATTTTTCTCCATATGGCTTATTTTACATTTATCTACATTGAATTACATCAGGCATTTTACAACCCAGTCACTCAGTCTTGTAAGATTTCTGCAACATTTCCATTAGCTATCTTTTGTAGCACCCTGAGTAACTTGATACTACTAGAAAGTCTTCTCACCTTGCTGTTCATATCCTTTTCCAATCATTTATGAGCAGACCAAAGAACAGGGCTGAATACAGACTCCTCTCAGACTCCACTGGGACATCCCTTTTATCTGAAAAGTGACTATCTGTGCCCTAAAGTTTCTTTTGGGTTACCTAACCCATTCTGCATGTGATCAGTCGTTTGGTGCATTAGCTTATTTAGAGTTTTTCATGGAAGCTTTGACCAAGTGTGCATGTAGGCATCTGACAATCTCCCTTGTCCACCAGCTTCTGTGTTCCTTCAAAGGACTCCAGCAGGTTTCTGTGGCACAGATCCCTTTTGCAAAGTCACGCTGGCTCTTCCATGGCATACCATGTTTATTTTGTGGGGCTTTTTATCTGCTATAATTTTGTTCTTCTGACTGCTTTTCTGCTGATTTGCCTAGGAATCCTTTACAGGAACACTTCACAAACGAAGAAACAGTTTACCAGTTATCAGGTACCAAGCTTTTCTGTATGAGGAAGGAACCTGAACCTCTCCCCACCTTCACAGTAAACACTAAGGCAAAGAAGCTGTTTAGTTCTTGTTGCATTTTATCTTTTCTAAAGGCTCTTTCTTGCCCTTTGGGCAATGCCATTGCATTTGTGGGCAATGCCTTCCACATGACTATGGTCCTTTCATGCTACTGCAGTTGTAGCTATATTAAATAATGTTTAACAAAAATCTTAATGCTGTAGTTTGTGTTTTCCCCGTTGTTTCTGTCATATATGCTGTTCTGGGTCATGTACAGCCTACAGGAGGGATCTGTGCCCAACAGATTTTTAATCTAAAATAATCTGAAATATAGCAACCAGATATAAAATTCATTTTAGCAGCATTCATTTTCTCTTTCTCTTTCCATGCTTTGTAGGACTCCCAGGGTATTTTTGGAGGGTGAAATTGCCTGATCCAGGCAATTTTCATCCAGACATACAGGGCAGAAGCACTCACGACAACTTCTGGAGCCATGAACTCCCAGCTGTCCAGACTGCAGGGTTGGTTAGAGAGTACCAAGAGGCTCTTATGTGTCCTATGCTCTCATTTTCCTTTTAAGCAGTTGAGATCTGTCAGGGGCTTTCACTCCAGTGCAGAAGCCAGAAAATTTGTATTAAGTGCAAATCCTACTCACATATCAGAAAACTGCAGTGTTCATTTTTGTCAGAGAAAGTATCGATAGCTATGGCGTAGAAAGCTATTGCAAAAAGATGCTAACAATTTAATAATAAAGTAGTTTAAATATAAATAATACAATAACAAAGTTGTCATACTGGCTGAGCATTATTCAAAGAATCCTCTTTAAATGCCATTAAAAAAATCAGAGCACAAAACCTTTAAGATCCTTCAAGCGAAATTTGAAATGTCAGACACAGGAAGCATAAATGCTGTAATGATGAGGAAGGGTTGTAAGAAGTACAACATCCAGGCATTCTGAAAGAGAGAAAATACTCCCATGATGAATGCAGCAATGTTTTCATATCTCAGTTTTGTACTATATCGTATGGCTCTCTGCTTTCAGAGACCATTCAAGAGTTAGATCTTCAATAAAGATACTGGGAAGAGGAAGGAAAGTGTTATATTTATTTTTAATAACTTATTTAAAGAATTTTTGAACCATACATAATAGGTGAGAAAAGGGTCTCAAAAGGCAGAATCAGAGAATCTCACCATCTTGCTGCTCAGATAAAGTAACATGTGCTGGACCTGGGCAAGAAAAGTTGTTTTCATTTCTGTAGTACATACAAGTCTTATCAATACCAGCATAACTTTTACTCATTCACGTAGAAAATGTAAGATGCTTTCCTTGTAGTCAGTATTTCCAAAGACAGATCTACTGACTCATCATTGCTTATAAGTTTAAGGATACATGAAGTAGCTTCATGTTGCATAATTGCATTTTCATTTGATGGCTTTTTTTGCTTCAGATTTCCTATTGTCTGTATCCTCTATCTTTACTTACAATGAGAATTGCCTCCCAGTTGGTTAAAAACTGTAGGGTAGCTATTATAAAAATAGCCTACAATACCTTACATAATCCATTTTTATGCAGCTTCATATTTATTTCCTTTAAAATTGTTATATTTACGTTTTACATATTCTGAATGTGCTTGATGCTTTTTGCAATACCCACCCGTACCCAGTTTCTTCCTCAAAGGGTTGGCTGCCCATGTGTTCCAACCTAAATGTAAGTTCCATGTTGAAAGCACACCCCAAGTTAACATGAAAATTAGAAAAGGAGATGACAAGTCTAGGGAGAAAAGGATAATGGGTGAGCAAAGAAAGAATAAAATTGTGATCACTCAATGCTAAAATGAAATAAAATTTCCCCATCCACCCTGGTAGGTTTTAAATAGCTCTACATGACGTTTTTCAAAGATGAACTTTTCAGGCCATTTTGTTTATATCTTGCATTTTAATGCTAGCATTGGATTACAAATCTTTTCAGTTGTCTTTATTATTCAAGACCATGCCTCCATTATCAATGGAAATGTGACTTTGTCAAAAGACTTTTTCTGCTTATACAGAATGGGGAAGATGCACATGGCCTTACAATAGGGTTGGAAACAGAGAGAGGAAGAGGAGTGAGCTGTGAAGCTGATCATAAAATCTTCCAACTGCATTATTTTAAAGGTCCTTTCCATCGACTGAAGGATGCTGTCCAGCTGAGCAATGCAGAATGGCTGAGGTTAATATTCTGCAGCAAGAAGGAAGAAATGAATAGGATAAGGAAAGAAAACATATTTCTTTGGAGCTCTCCAGGGCTTCATGCTTTCTGAGCTAGTTAGAAGAGGTAAAGTTCAGTCCAGTGTTCCCTCTCCCCTGTGTGCTGCAGGAGTGATCCCAGGGCAGCTTCAGTTCATGTGCTCAGCAGAGGAGCTGCTTATTGTTCTCAGTACAAAGCCGTGGCTCGGGCATGTACAGTGAGACATCCTCGGGAATCTGCAGTGGGGTTTTACATAAACGCATCAATAAGTGTCATAGGATGGCATTCAGCACAAAGCATTTGGTTTTCTCACTAATGTGTTGGTTAATGGCTGTTTCAAATTCCTGCATGAACTGGGAGGAAAGGCACGATGTTCTAAATGCATGAAAAAGTGTAAAATTGCATGGCTCCAGCCAAAGATGTTATAAAAGACTCATGCTGTTCTAAACAGCAAGTGCTTCTAGCCCACTCTTTTCCCCAAAACCTTCTAAAAGCACCCAGCTGTGAGCCCTTTTAATGAAAGTTTAAAGTCTAAATTTAAAATAAAGATGTTAAATTTATGTTTTGAAATCAATTTTGAAAGGATTACATGGGCAGTAAGCAATGCTGAAAACTCTTATTATGTGGGGCAGCTAAGTGTAGCTACTGAACTCCTCCCAAGAGGTTTTCTTTTTATTTATTCTTAATGCCTGCCATCCTTTTTCTGACTCTTTCCACTGCTCTTTATTATCTATTCTTTTTCACATTTTGATCTCTCTGAATTGCTATTTACCTTGCTTTTTAAATATGGGTTGATCTGTTTAAAAGTCCTGGGGACATCTTAGGTGTTACAGAGTACATATTAATAGTGGGTTTGAAGCTCTGCAGTGGCACAATAGCAATCTATCTAGTGTTTGATATCTTATTGTTTCAGACAACGTCACCTGAACAGGATGTTTTTCTACAGTCACCAAATCACTGAGAGAATAGCCCCATATCAGTTTTTGTGGGAAACCTGTGCATGGTGCTGAAAATTTAGCAGGAGTAGAAAGTGACTGCATAATTACCCATTGGTATCAGGTATGATCTGCTTATAACAGGCATGTAATGAAAACAAGACTTGGCCAAGTTTCCTTGCCATGTCTCTGTAGTAATCCTAAAAAGGTCACTGTTGTGTCCCTAAACAATCTGGTCTGTTTATAAGAGTTTCTGTGATTTTTTCAGTATTCTAAAGGTAAGTCAACTACATCTTCAGATTGCAAAGAGCATTCTGGAGAAGAAATATTCATTGCAAACACCTTTGTTCTGTGCAAAAGGGGTCCAGGTAGGGTGCTGACTTGGTACTTGGGATTTAAACATCTCTAGAGTGATTCTGGTGCCATTTCAGACTGGAGAAGAGAGCTCCTTCAGCCTGTTCATGGAGTCCTATGAGCCAGCCCACTTTAAGGATGTGCATTTAGTGTACCCAAAGGCCCCAAGCATTTTTCATAGAGCACTGAACAGGCAGAAGCAGAGACTTGGAAGGAAAGAGGTAGCCCATGGGCAGTGTGAATTTCCTGCAGAAAGCCTGCCTTTTGGAACTGTCTGCAGGTATTTTATCTGCTGTGAAAATCTGTGGAAGTTCTTTTTTAACATTTTTTTTTTCATATTCATATTTTTCATATGCAACTGACCTTTGAAGAAGCTACTGATTTAATACATGGCTCTAGAGGTATTCAGAAGCTTTATTATTCCCCCTACTTAGTATAGCAAAAATAGAAGCAAAATGATAATTTGAATAATTCAGGGAGGATTATAATGATATATACAATTAAAATTAAGTATCAGTATATACACGTAACTAGAACCATTCTTTTATGTAGTCATCTCTACTGTCAATTAAATGAACCACTGGGGTGTACATTTTAGTGTCAGGACTTGCTGTATTCATCTGTGTTCCTGTGCATAGTGTGTTTTCCCACCTATGGATGTATAATGGGATAAACCAGGTCCACTTTTATATATTTCTATCATCCTTATAGGCTGTAATGTGGAATGGTATAAAAGCAATATAGTCAATATTCATGCAACCCTTAATAAAAAGTTTCCAGTTATGTACTTATTGAGAATTTCAGAACATTCTTATATGAGGCATAAATATGATTTCTTATCTGAATAGAGATCTCCTCCCACGTTTTCCCCCATATACCTTAAAAAAGCTGTTAAACTGTTTACCTTAATGTTTAAAGGTACACAAGCTATAACTGCTCATTAGGATGCTAGTTAGGATGAAGGTAATACAAATGTTATGTTTTTCATGTTGAACTTTGCCTGTTTCGAGTAACAGGTAAGTAAACTGTAGCAGATTTTGTTGCAGGGAGAATCCCAAAGCAAAGGACTACCCTGCTTTGTCATAGGCTGAGTGATAGCAGAGCATAATGCAATTTGAGAATGAATTCCTGATTCTCTTCCATGTTTAAGACATTCCAGTGCTTATCAGTTGCAAATAAGAAGTAGCTGGAAAGCATATGGCATCCATGGTACACGTCATGCACTTCAGTACCAGTAAAATTACACGGCTGAGGGAGGAGCCTGGGTATGAAAACCTCTTTTTCCCACCTATAGCAGATGGTCAGATTTCTAATTTAAAATTTTCTTGGAGTTTTGGCATACTGCCACCTGTCCCCACAGCTGCAACAGTGCAATAATTCTGTCACCTCTCTTAGAAAATATTTCTTGAGAGTAAATTTAATGCCTAGCGAAGTGCTGAATTTACAGCTGCTGGGAGCAGAATATAATATGTAAGAGCTGGCCACGAGGCCCTGCTGGTTTTCCTCACCTGGTTACAAGTAAGGCTGTGTTTTTATGAAACTGTTGTGAATGGGGAGGTGGAAGAAAGATGTTTCCAGCTATTTGTTTTCACAGGCCCTTCAGTAATCCTGTGTACAAAGAATCAATCAGCAGCATCAGTAGAGATCTTGCACAAATATCTTGACTGAGATTATGGACAGCATTCATAATCATAATTGCAAGAAGATTGGTTTTTGTAAGTTTTTCTTTTGTCTCAGCTCTGTCAGCATCTATTAACATTGAAAATATTACTGCCAATGGGCAGTTATAAGGTGAAATACCACATTGCTTAGGTGTTCAGTTGGAAATGGTGGCCCACCTCTTCAGAGCTATCAAAATGATTTTCAGAAGTAGCACTGAACAGGTACTTGTGGCATAGGAAATACCTTGTGAGATTTCTCTGGTGAATGCAAGTCAGACTTTTCCAGAAAGAAGGTGGGTATCAGCTACCACTAACTTGAATTAGATTTGAAATTCAGTTCTGGCATGAGGATCTTCCTATCCTATGACCACAATCTGAATCAGCAATTTGATCTGTAGTCTCTGTTTGCAGCAGTGTAGAGGTTATACATACATGAAATTTACCTGCTTTCAGAAATTTGTGTTTAAGAGTGGCTGGGTCTTCAACTTTTATAAACTTAGAAAAACTTAGATTTATGACAAGTTTACAGTTTCTAGATCTTGCAAGACTTTAAAAACTTTTTTTGCCCTTATCACCTTCAGATGGCAGGTGACTTGCTGGCATTTTTGGAAAAAGTCAGTTGGATACTCTGGATCCAGCAGGTTTCTTCCCACCCTCAGTTAGCCTTGAACTACACTCATAGTTGAGGCTTGCAGAAGTGGTTTATCTTATGGTTTATCCAAGGAATGGATCAGTTCCTGGAAAACTCAGGTGACTGGAAAGAGAGGGGGGTGGAGATCAGGTGTCTGGGTTAAAAAAACAGTGCAGGGTACACAAGGACAACTGCTCTGTCAGAGGGAGAGAGCTGCTTGGCAGTGGGAGAAACTGCAGGGCAGAGATCCTTTTGCTCACACCCTCAGAAAGACAGTGTCCTTTCTGCAAAATGGTATCTATGTTTGATCCAAGCCTGGCCTATCTTCCTTTTATATGTCTTCTTTCCCCCCTCTCTCTCACCCTCTCTAACTTAACACGCCCAAAAAGTGTGTTCAGACTCCTCCATCTTCCCATGTGTTGCTGCTCAAGAGTGAACCCCATAGAAAACATTGTGTTTCTGAATAAACATTTATTTCCAGCGGGACTGTGAGACACGTAGCTGGGTTTGCATGGCACTGTCTGCGTGAAGGGCTGTCACAGTGGCACAGTTTGAATCCTATGCAGTGATTATCAGCTATTTGAATATAGCAAATGAGTCCTGCAAGCTGCATTAATCCAACATAGCCCTTTAGTTAACATTAGTAGCCTTAGTGAGTTGGCATTAATTTTTACTTTAATTAATTTCGCTTTTTAAATTGACCGACAGGTACTCTTAAGTCTTTTGTGCCTGCTCTGGTGTTGGTGATCATGATGATTTTCTAGGTGTAGTCCTGACAACCTTTCTATTAAAGGGAAGGTGACGGACTGAGGAAAGATAACCTTGTAGAAGAACAATAGGACAGGGACAAGTTCTGTTGTGGCATTCTGCCTTGGCCTTGTGTTGCAGCCTTGGACAAATCATTTTATCCCTCTATGCTTTTCTTCTTTATCCAGTGAAATGGCCATGATAATATCTGATTTTTATCACAGTTTGTGTGATTTGTGTGATTTGTCTGCTTATGCTGTAAGTCATGGACTGGCTCTTATCCATGTCTTTCAGAAGGGGGACCTGATCTCCACTGCAGCCTCTAGGTATTATAATATTTCACATAGCTGTTAATAATAATGATTGGAAGTGATGAGTAATGTTTAAAATGTAACCTATTTAGAGGCCACATTTTAGATTTATGCTATCAAATCATCTTGCAGACAGCAGCATTTTCCCCTTAGAGAGTGGATAATTAAGAGTAGGTTAATACACTATCTGACAACTTTTTGTCAGATATTTTCTGCTGCTTTTAAGGGAAGATTTCAAATATGAGGAATAAACGAAATCTTAAAATACTTCTCCACACTAATTTGACACGTTTGTCTCCAATAGATGGAAGGCCTAGTCAATTTTATTATTATTTGCATAAAAGTCAGGCCCTTAAAAAAATTGTCTCTTTGATCCTCCAAACATTTAAAGGTGTTTTTAATCCTACATATGATCAGTTCCACGTAGTTTATTTAGTTTGCACAGATGCTCAAGGTTAAGCCTCTGCCCTAGCATTTATAGGATTGGAGCCTCAGATTATATATGCTAAATGGCAAAACACCTTTTCAAATAGAGTTGCTCCTCATCAAAAACCATGTTGTAGCAAATAGTATTTTTCTAGAAAATTCACCAAAAGCAACCTGTTTTTCTTAGTTTTATAGCTGAGAAATGAAAAGTCTGCCATCCAGTTACTTTTCTTCTGTCATTCTAAGTCTAAAGGAAGAATGTTTGCATACTGGGAAGGTGGATAGGGAGGAGGGTAGCATTGGAG